>QEPC01006143.1:862843-912201 GCA_003113815.1 Sphenodon punctatus
GGGGGGGAGAGACAAGGAGTGTAATATTCACAAACATGTGAGGTCCCAGGTGGACGCACTTGGCTTGGTTACATCAAGAATGATGGCTGGTTGGTCCATGTGGTGAGGATATGACTACACAGACCTCAGGTAACAGATTGTACTGGATGGTAGGTGTCAGCAGGAGTTAGGTGAGGGGAATGAGGAGTCGGGGAGAGCAGAGCGGAAGAGGTGGGTCTTGAGGAGAGATCTGAAGGTATGAAGGAAGGGGGCGAGGCAGATGTGGGCAGGAAGGGAGTTCCAGGTGTGGGGGGCAGCTAGGGAGAAGGGACAAAGGTGGTTAGGGGAGATGGCGAGGGAGGGCGAGAGAGGGGACAGAGGAGGAGCGGAGTTCACGAACTGGAGTACAGAGGGAAATTAGCGCAGAGAGGTAGGGGGGAGCAAGGCTGTGAAGAGCTTTATAGGTGAAGACTAGGAGCTCATGCAGGATTCAAACATGGGGTAAGACTGCCCAAGGCAAGGCAACTTGTGTGCCTGGTCCATGCTTGCCCACCTCTGCAGGTGGGGTGCTGCTGCCTGTCGCAGCCAGTCATGTTACGGCTGGGGACAGGATCTCAGTCAGGCTGGGGGAGGGAGGGGGAGCGGAGCCAGCTGCCCACCTGCGTGGCCAAGCACCGGCAGCAGCCCGCCCTGGCCATGGTGGCAGCTCTGGTAGTAGCTGGTCAGCTAGCCTGGCTTCCCCACAGCCATCTGCCTGACTCCCTGCGTTGGCCCCACAGTGTGGCAGCAGTGATTGCCTGCCACAATGCTGTATGGGGATCAAGCCGCCACAGCTCATCTGGAGCACCCCATTTGTAACCTGGGAAAAACAACCATCGAGCCCCCTAATAGCTTTGTTGCAGGACATGATACCACTGCCCTACCTCACAAGGATGAGTATATGAAAGATTAGGATAGTATGGGTAAGGAGGGTAGGTAAGAACCATAGGTCACATTCCAACTAACAGAGAAACCAAAGTAACCACTTCAATTTAGTGAAATCAAAGTAGTTACTTAAATTTACCTTTGTTCATCAATTTAATTAAATCAAAGTAACAACTTGGATACCATTTAGACAAACTGTAAATCAAAGCAGTCCTGTATCAATTTCCCTCCTAGCTTAGACATAACAATCGCTGAACCATGATCGCCACCCTCACACTGCTAAGTGTTCACACAAACAGTTACTTCAAAATGCAAATTGAAAGGAAGTACGTACTCTTGATTTTTCAGGAGTAACATTTCCTGCTCTTGAACAATGTTGGTTTAGCGCTCTGTTCATGTGAATGTTTCAGGAGTAAAACAGAAGTAAGGCTCAACTACATTGAATTAACTTCATAGGAATGTGGCAACTGAGAGATGGGAAGGACGCCTGAAGGAGAGCAGGAGGCTGCTTGGGAAGGCAAGGGAGGGGCAGAGGGAAACGGTCCAGGCAGAGCCATGTAAAAGAACAAAAGAGGGAGCTGAAGCAAACCTGTATGGAGGGGAGATGGGCCAGGAAGGTTGGTGGGCTGAGGCCTGGGACAGGCAGAATCTATTTCCCACACAGCTTTGGCTGCCAGTGCTGTAACAGTACCCCTAACCACAAGGTGGTGCCCTGGTGAGCAGACTGGAACAAAGGCTCTGGGTGGAGGAGAGCTGACAGATCTTTCCTCCCATCTCTAGGTTGGTGGCGCTCTCCCTGAAGAAGGAGGAAGCAACAGGTACTGAGCCCATGTCTGGCCACTCAGAGCCTAGACAGAAGTGACAGCTAAAGTCTAAGCCCAGTTTCCAGACGAGCAGGCTCTTGACACAAGCTCCCTAGTTTTGCCCCATGCAAATATCTCCCCAGGACTGAGGGCGAACTGTGAGAGTCATTGGGGCATTTGCAAGCTGGTCAGCCTCTACAGTCAGATTATTGGGAGCTTTGCGTCCTGAGAGTTGTGCATGTGCGTGCACGCACACACATCTATCTCCCCTGAGCCCACCAGGCATGGGTGACGATTACAGCCAGGAATGTCTGTGACGGGATTGGGACCGTCACAATGACCTCCATGTCTGCAGGGGAGACCCTGGCCCAGGTGTGCCCAACTTGCTTATTAGCTGAATCCCCCACTCGCAGAGCTGGGCTCAGGAGCAGTTCCCTGCAGCTGAAGTTGGGGGCTAGAGGAATCCCCCATTCCCAGGGATGGACGTTTCTGTAGCTATCACTGCAGCAGCCCTAAACTTTGGGGGAATGAGATTTCTCTCCTTTCAGGAGAGAAGTGGAGATCTTCTCCCTGCCCCCTCTCTGGCAACATCAGCATTTACAGTGTGGCTGGCTCTCTCAAGCGGATTGCGAGGGACAATGCAGACTCTGCAACAAGGGACAAGATTCTGGTCCCTATCAGAGCTGAGCATCATTCAACTTGTCCCATGCTATGAGAGAGGTTTGTACACTAGGTCTGTGGGAGCAGGGGAATTTAGGACAGTTATGGGCTCTCTAGGGACAGGGCAGACAGTAGCGAGCTGCCCCCCCTCCCCAGCCAGGAACTGGACAATCCCAAATGGAGACTGCAATGTGTCGCGGTAGCTACAGAGGGGTTTTGGGTGCAATTCCAAAACTGGCAGGCAGGGACATTAGGGACTCTGGCCTGGAGCCAGAGGGAACAGGCCATCTGTCTAGCACGACTGGATCATAGAGCTAATGCTGCAAACTGGGGGAACAGGGATAGGGAATCTCCCTTTGTGAGGCAGGGAAGAGCCCCTGCAACCCAACAATAGAAGGGTGGGTTAAGACACTAAAGCCAAGAAGAAATAAATGGTGTTTCTGCTCTCTAGTGTAATCCTGTACCCCCAAAGTACTTGGACTCCAAACCCCATAAACCAGCAGGTCCACAGGCACAGTCTCTCATTCATTCATTCCCCACTTCCTTGTGCTGGCAAGTCCCCTTTGTGCTAGGTCAAGAACCCCAGCCATGCTCCCAAGCCCAGCATTCTCTCCTTGCTGTGGATTGCGGCATGTGTACCAACATCCTCCCTGCCAGCTTACCTCACAGACCCAATCTCACCCATCAGCTGCGAGAGGCTTCCTAAAACAGGCAGCCCCTCAAATCAGGAACAAAACCACAACGCAGGAGAGGCATTCCTGGACTAGCAAATGCTCTTTCCCATTTTAACCACTCTTGAACCTACATTTTCCTGCAGCAGATACAAAATAAAGCATAGAACACGGCTAGGACATCCATTAATTTTACACACTGCGCACCTACATTTGTGTCTACTGACAAAGAAATAACAGCAGTGTGTGTGTGTGTGTGTGTGTGTGTGTTCCCTATAAAGAAACAATTTGACGTCCTTTATATATACACAATTGGGTCAGTCCTGGAAACCTCGCGCTATGTGCCTCAGGTATTTCTTTATACAGACATGGAATCTGGGCTCTTTTCAGTCTAGTCTGCCTGTGTGATTGGAGTGCGTGTATTCACACAAACTTAGAGAGAAATTATTACAATAGTAAATAACAGCAAATGGCCTTGGTTAGTAAGGGAAAGTCTAAGCTATGGTGAATTCTAACCAAAAGCAGTTAAATTGTAAAAACAAAAACACTGAGATTTTAAAATTCAGGGTGTATTTGAGAAGAAATCTGAGTTTTACATTTCAGAGGCACAGAGTGCTTTTAAAAGCACTGGTTGTGTCTGCAAGCACCTTTGTTTTTAAAACAAAGCATTAAGCTTGCGAAAAGGAAAAAGTTTTTCCCTCCTTAAAAGTTCAAAGGATCATAAGTGTTCCCCCCAACCCTCCATGTAAATAGCTAGTAAGATTTTACAGCAACCAAAAATAATAACAATAATAAATAAACAGTTCACAAATGCAAATCAATTTGGATGCACTGATTGTATTTTCTTATCCAGGACACAAAAAACCTTCCTTGCTTTTCTTGTTTGCAAAAATGTAAATATTTAGTAATGTGAATAAACAAGGCTTGGGTTTTTTTCACTCTTCCTATATTCACAACATGCCAGGTTTAATAACATTTGATAGTTTATTTTAAATGTAAAGTTTATTTCCAAAGTTCTCATCTAGTTAAGAAAGACTCCTTCAGGAAAGTGGTCTCAATCAAAGGAGGTTAATTGAAAACAAACTATTTTTGAGCTATTGCAATACAAAAAAGAGAATATTCTTTAAGATCTTTTTTAGAAAGAAAAGACACACACACATCCAGACTCTGCTCAAAACCCAACAAAAGGGAGTTTTTACACCCTTCTTGAAGCTCGGTCACTGTGAAGTCATTTATTCGAGCAACTGTAGAGGGAAAAATGTACATCAGAAGTAAAGAGGATTGCAAAAGGGGGTCACAGTTTATAACTGTCTAATCTGCAAACTGGCTAAATGAGAATTTGTATAAGGAACTGCACAAATGGGTCTATGTAGATTTTATTCAGATGAACATATATACACAAACAAATGAGAAAACAATGCAACAAGAGACTGATAGTTGGAGAAAGGTCCATAGGGCATAGCAAAAACATTCAAATCTCCAGCGTGTGTCTGTAGAGCCATGTGTGTTTGTATTAGATAAACATTAATAGTAGAGAAATCCCTTTCTCTCCAGTATGAACTATTTTTCCAGGGAGGGATGGCTGTCTTTAGGTGAGTTCTCACCATTGTTTAGAGATGAACCTTTATTTATTTATTTTTTGGCATGAAAGTAGCTGAAAACATTTTGCAATTGCCCCAGGTTTCCTGCCAGAGCCCTCTTTTTAACAAGCCCACCCTGCATCAGGACAGTTGCCCCTGTTGTGTCTCTAACTTTTGCAAAGTTGGAGAGCCGAGTGCTGAGTCACAATCTCCGAGCCTTGTGTTGAAATGGGGCTGGGATGCCTTTTGCTGATTAATGAATCACAATCCAAACCCACACACGCACAACACAAAGAAAGGAAGCCAGCATGAATGAAAGACAAAACTTGTAAACTTTCCTGGGGGTGGGGGGGGAGGTAGATAACAAAGAATGCCCCCCCCCCCCATGCCCTCAACTACCCGCTTAGTGAAATGTTGGCACTCGCTCCCCTCTGCCGATTGTGGCATCTGTCGCCTGGAGGGTTAGTCACCTGCTGATGACTAAAGGCCGCTCAGATTGCGAGACTGGGACAAACAGCCCGCCAACAAACTATTGTGTTTTGTTTCCCATGAAAGGACACTGGGGGATGGGGGTGAGGGGGGCAGTGAGGCTCTCAGTGCCTGGCTTTTGGGATGGCATATAATATGCATTGGCTTGATGGCTGGGCCAGGGGCAACCTGGGGGCTTCTCATACAGAAAAATACTACAGGCAGCTAGAATGGAAGGCATGAGAAAAGACGAGGTGGGGAGGTGGGCCGAAAGAAGTGGAGAGAATGGATAAACTTCTGCCCTCTCTCTCTCTCCACCCTTTCTTCTCTCTCCCCCAGCTTCCCCCACCCCAAAACGATGGCATTTTACAGCCCGACACAGGGTGGCATGGCCCACTCACCTCGCCCTGTCTCTTTGTGGAGGAGAGGAACCAATCTGCAGTACCTCTCCTCCCCCGTGCCCCCCCTCTGGGACCGGGGCTTCACTTTGCTTTGTGGTTAGAGCTTTACACGTCAGAAAGGGGGGGGAAAGTGGGTTTCACAAATATTCTTACCAAAAAAAAAAAAAAGGAACCAAACCCACAACCAAACCAAACCCTAGTGAGTGGGACTGGCAAATGGGATTATTAATCCTGGCCCAGAATAAAGGAGGCAGACTCAATGCAGACCCCTCGGCGAAAGGAAGCTCTCAATCACACACCTACCTTCAAGGGCTGCACCGAGCTGGGGCTTTGACCAGATGGAGTTCAGAGCAGGTAGGAGCTCTTGGTACCTTCCCCAAGTTTCGAAAGCCACGCACCTCCCCTCCCCACACCCCACCGACCCCCTCGCAAACACGCTACATTTCTCCCGACATTTGCTACAAGCTCTTTCCCAAAATGCCACTAACAAAATCTTGGCAACATCCAGAGATCTGGAGAGCAGGGTGGGGTGGGGGTGGGTTGGCATTTCCTCCGTATATTTCTTTTAACCCCCCCCCCCAACTCTTTTACTCTGAGAAAAGCATGTCGCCCATTTCCTTACCTTTCCCCAAAGCTTGAGGAGCTCTTGGGGGGGCCATAATAGGGGGGTGGGAGAAAGAAATGAATGAGCCTGCCCTTGTGTACAGTTGCATCAAATACATTCTTGAAAGCAACCTGGTTCTGCTTAACACTTGAATTTAAAAAAAAAAAAGCCAGCCGCTTGGAGAGAGGGTGTATGCAATTTTTTTTATATTCTTACATTCCTGGACACCAATCAAAAGAGCAAATCACGGGAGGTGGAAGAGGAGAGAGAGGGAGCGTGGTGAAAAACTTTGCGCACACACTAAAAAAAAAAAAAAAATAGCACAGACAGCTTTTCCCACCTAACACCCAGCAAACACAAACCAAAACAAATAGGGAAAAAAAACGGGGCAGAGCAGAGCAGAGCCAGCCGGAGAGAAAGGCGATTTCTCACTCCGCGCCGGGAAACTGCAACAATCATTCGGAACAAAAACGCTTGTCTGCTATCCCACGGCGTCCTCCCCAGCCCGCACTCTGAGTCTACTATGCTATATGTTGCTGGGGGGGGTTCAGGTAAGGGCTCGCGTCTTGTTCAGTTTGGAGGGGGGATGGGGCGGGGGTCTCGCTGTGCACGTCTTTTTCTGAACCGCTGCTGATTCTAATTTGATTTGATTAAAACGTCTGTCTGGCTTTGGGACTGATTTAAGACTTTCCCTTTTCCCCCCCACACACCCCATTCCCTCTTTTTCATGCATGTTTGTGATTACTGGGGAGGGAAAGGGGGGGGGGAATGCTCCTTAGCAAAGGCATAACATCCAAAGCTTGACAGAGGAAAATCAAAGTCACCAGCATTTAGGCAGGGGCTAGAAAGTTTTTCCATGGCTTGATTTAAGCACTTATCCCAACAAAAAAGGAAGCATGTTTAGTTGCTAAAATAAAGCATTAGGATTTAAACAAAGAGGAAAGGAAAACTGAAGTGAAGTTTGGCCAAAGTGAAGAAACATCTCTCTTTAGGGGAGAGCAAGCCCCTCGAAAGTGTCCAATCCTTCCGAACTAAGGGGTTTTGTTAATCCTTGGAGTTTTAACATTTGCAGAATGCTTAGCAAATTGCCTTTTGGGCTGCTACTTTGAGGAGGGGGCTGTTTGGAGCAAGAGCACTTTTTCCTGCAGGGTGTAATTTTTATAAGCAATGGGGGTTTTGTGTTTTGCAGACAACACCCCAGGCTTTCTGGACAAGGGCTTGTGTTTAAAATAAAATAAAAATGTAAAAACAAGCCTTAAAAGGTCAAAAGTGGCTGTTTCCTGGACTGGCTGTTTTGACAATCGTGCTGCTTGGAATAAGGGGAGTCTCTTGCTCCCACAGAGTCAGTTATTTGGAAAACAGAAATATTCTTCTCTTTGAGGCTTTTTTGTTATGGACTCTGGAGGGGCATGGGATGGGGAGGGGGACAGGGGAAGGTAGAATGTGTAAAGGGGAGAGGGCCATCCAGAAAGTCTGAGGCCAGGGATAAAACCTACCCATTCATCCATCTATCTAGGGAGACAGGCAGAGGCAGAACTTGCTGTTTCACATCTCAGAGGAATAGGAAACTGAATTCTCTGTGCAGGCTCCCATGGGAGAGATGCTGTTTGTCTGTCTGTCCGTCCCAGAATTGGCAAAGGCTGCTTTAAGACTGAGGGCAAGAGAACAGATAGACAAATAAGTAGAATCAGGCATGTGTCTAGCAAGCCCTCCCCCTGGCAGCTGCTGCGAGCAGTGCTTGGGGTGCTCTGTGTTTGTGGGAGAGGTCCCCCAGATCAGCTTCATCACAAACACTTGGCTTTGGAAGGAACCCGCAGGTCAGGTTGGCCTGGCACCATCTTGCTACATCTGGGTTGCATTAGTCCCAGACAAGAAATTCTCCCAAGAGAAATACAGGGCTCTGTGGAGCGTGGGGGGCAATGAAGTGGTGCTGTGTATAGTAGGGACTGTATACAAGGGGAAGGGGTACTGTGCATGGATAGAAAGTGCACAGGGGAAGCTGTGGATGAGAGGTGCTGTATAGAGGGAGATGGGAGAAAGAAGGGGTATGTGTACCGAGGACAGCTAAGTGGGATCTTTTCCATAAATTAAAGTGTCTTCTACTATTAGATGCACATAGTGCTAAGCACACAGGCACACAGAGAACAGGCAATGGAAGGAGACCACAGCTTTGACCCCAGGCAGGCAGAGTCCAGACGCCACCATTCCCCACAGTCAGAGCTTGTTTCTCAGCCTCACAACACAAGGGGCTGCCAACTGAGCCCCCAGCCATGTGTGTGTGTGTGTGTGTGTGCGCATGCGCACGCACACACACAGGAATGGGCCTGCCTGCCCCAGGCACAGAGCTAAGTCCTAACACCATATCCATGGGGAGGGAGGGCAACCAGGCCTATGGACCAGTGGCAACCCTCCCTCCAGATAGATGCTGAATGGCCATTCCTGACAAACACTTTGGTGCTGCAGCACACTAGCTGGGGTTGCACCATTCATTCCCCTTGCATATGCCCAGTCCAGCCTCCTGGGAGGCAAGACAGGGTGTTTCAGGTGGGAGGCACTGTGTTGCCTGGAGAGAGGAGGCTACAAGGGGAGCCTGGGACTGTATTGGGAGAAGATCAAGGCTGGGAAGGCCTACTCCTGTATTACACACCCATTTGCATTGTTCACACACACTCACATATTCATGCATACACCCCACCTGATGCTCTTTATTAAGGTTTTCTCCCAACAACCCTGAGAGTCAGGGTATTTTCAGACGTTACGAGATCACAGTGAACCACGGTAAATACGCACCTGTGGTCACTGTGGCTCGAACGTCTGTTTGGCGGCCGCCAGATGTTCGCCATGGTCATTACCCGCAAGGGGTCAATTTGAACCACGCTTCCCGAGCTAGCCGGGGGAATGTCCCGGGAAGTGTGGTCAAAAAGATCCCCAGCGGGGACCAAAAAAAAGTAACATCTGGCCGGTTGCCACGGCCTGGGATCCCCGGCGGGATCCTGGGCCACAGCACATCCGGCCCGACGTGGCGGCCGCATTGGCCTCGCCGCCCGCTCGTCTCCCTGGAGGGCGGGCGGCGGGGTGCGTGGAGGGGGCGGGGCCGTGCGGCCGCACGTTGCGCCGCGCGGCCCCGCCCCCTCCCAGATTCCCCGCCGGGATCCCCCCGGCACGTCTGATATGGCGTGACGGGGTGACCCCGGCGGGGAACGAATGGGTTGTTTTCGGTACGGGGCCAAGTGGCCCCGTAATGTCTGAAAACACCCTCAGTGGGGTGAGGGGAAAAGGTATCTGCCACTGGCTTATTTGCTAAACTCCTCCTAGTGTCCCCACTCAGACAGTGCAGGGGTCAGGGTCAGGTGCTGGAAGGGAGACCAGAACTGGGGGCAGTTCACCTGGCTCATGGAGAGTCACAGTGTGGTGGGGATGGAGGGGTTGGCTATCCTTCTCCTTGGGCCCTGTACTTGCGCAGGCAGGCTTTTATGGGGGAGGGGACATGGATGCATATCAGAGTGTCAGTATGCCCAAGAGGGCAGGGACCGTGTCTATCTTATTTTTTTTAAAGCACCAGGTACATCACTGGTGCTATATAAATGCTAATAATAATGCTAATAATAATAATAATTAATATACGTGTGCACCTACAAGTGTGCATGGGAGCATTCTGGAGGAATACTGGCAAGAGGGGATGCTGCAGTGTATGGGTGCATGGAAGTGTATTCCCAGGGTTTGTGTGTGTAAGGCTACTGCCTGCTGTAGTCCTCCCTGCAGCAGGATCAGGCTGTGCCCACACAGAGGATCTTGTTAATTGCAGCCTTGCTGGAGCGTACATGCGTCTGTTCACAAATAGTGTAGAGGTAGGCTGCAAACAATGAGCACAAGGGGACAGACACACAGGTGGGCAGGTGTGTGGTGGGGGAAGATCTCCCTTATATGGGCACCAACTCACACCATCACCCACACACAGGCGCTCACTCTAACACACCTACACACATATACAGGGCTATAAATGCTCTTGTGCAGACAGGAACATTCTTACATACTCAGGAAAGCACCCTATGTACACAGTGCATTATGGGCCCAACTCCCTCATGAGCCCCACCCTGGGGAGCACTTTGGGGAACAAAGCCCTTATTGCGGGCACTAGGCACCAGGAATTCAAATGCCAAGTCCCTACAACACAATTGCTTGGTGTCGCTATCAGTCTGACTTACAAACCCCCTGCTATGGCAACCCTGGGTTTCCTTTCCCAACAGCTCTGCTGCTGCCCCTCAATCCCATCCTGTAGCTCTTCTACTATCTGAGTCCTGGGCTTGCAGCACACAGATCTGATCAATCAAAACATGCAGCCAGGAAGTAAAGGGGTAAAGAGAAAGCTGTGGGGATTCCTCAGATGCCAGGCCCCGTGAAGGCTTAAAGGGTAAATACCACAGTGCCTATACCACTGTTTCTGCCATGGCCTAGCAGGATTGCTATGCTGTAACAATATGCAAATAGAAGATACATGAATGGAGGAGGAGGACACAGTAACAGCTGAGACTGGCCAGAGAATGGGGCTTTACAATATAAAGAATTGGGAAGATTCTGTGAAACTGAAAGGCAGGCACAGCAAATTCAAACAGATCAAAGAAAACTTGGGTTTCCAGCCTTGTCAGCCCATGCCCCATCCTGGTGACTGCTGCCATAACCCTGATTCTACAGCTAAAATAAACTGTGAGATTCTATAGCTGAATTAACCTGTGAAACTTGCTGCCTCAGGATCTCAGTAAAGCCAGGAACACAGCAGGATTTGAGTTATGGGGGGTTAGTAGACATTTCCCTACAAGTTGATTGTTCCATCATTCTGAAGAGACACTGGCCTCTGGGCTGGGTTGTACTCAGGAATGGGACAGCATGACTATCTGCATGTGAACAGTCATAGGGTATTTTCAGATGTGACGGGCCTTTTGACCTGCCATGCTGAACCCTAGACCGGCCGTGATCAGACTGGCCATCCATCAGACATGCCCGCCTGATCACTGTGGGGACTCTCGAAGGGGGCGGGGCTGAGCGGGGCAACGTGCGGCCCCTCGGTCTCGCCACCCCCCCAGCGCTCCCTTGACTGCCCACCCACGGGGAGACGGGCAGGCGGCTGCACCCGATCCCTACCCGTGGTCAGGGCCACGATCCAGGATGGGCCAAAGCTAACAGACGTTACTTTTGGCTCATCCCAGATCGTGGTCAGTCAATTTGATTCCGGCCGGGTGTTCACTGTGGTGAACATCTGGCTGGGAGCAAATAGACGTGCACGGGATCACTGCCACCACACCGGATCCACTGTGATTCAGCGTGGTGAGCAGCGTTCCTGTCACGTCTGAAAATACCCATAGGCAGCTTAGTCAATGCCAACCGGGAGAGCTTAGTAGGAATCACAGCAGAGGGAAGTAGTTCTAGACAAAGCCTAGGAGAGACTGTGGGCATTTTCAAATGAGTCAATAGCCCTCTGGAGTCAGTGTCAGTTTTTGCAGCCCCCACTCGCATTTTTTAGCATGTAAAGCTAATAAATGGTCACACACCCCTACACACATCTCATGTACTAGTGGTAGCTGCCACCAGTGGTGCCACTCAGCGCTTTCCCTCTCCCTAGTCCTGGCTCTTATGGAAAGGGGTGTCACAGCCAGAGAAGGCTTCTTCCCTAGCCGTGACTCCCCTTTCCATCAGAAGCAGTGTTCGCATGTTCTCCCAAATCAGAGGGGGCAGCAAGAGGAGAGAGCGGGGCACTCCTCTCTCCATTTGGGAAAGGAACCAAGGGAGTACAGGAGCCCCTCCCTCGCTTCCCTCAGTTCCTTTCCCAAACAGAAAGAGGAGTGCATGAGCAGATCCTCTGGAGAAGGTCCTTCCCGCACTCCCTGCTTTGCTCTCTCCTCTCACAGCCTCCTGTCAGGTGGGATAGCGCAATCACCCTCGCTCCTCTAGCAGCCACGCTAGGCACGACTCTATGGTGCTGGTGGATCTGAATGCAGGCGAGGCTGGGGGAAAACCTAATTACAAGATGCAGCAATGTGGGCGGGCCCGCAATGATCCTTGGACAACCTGGAAGCGAGTGGGAGCTGCATGGGGGTGTAGACTAACATCCGGTGAACACCTAATAGATGGGCAGGTGAACACCCACCTAGTAGATGCTAACGTGGGCTATCATCTTGTTTATTTTCATCCAGTGTGTGGCGTGGGAGAAAGCAGGGAAGTAGTGGAAAAGGCCCTTTTCAAACGGGCCGATGGTGCAGAGGGAATGGGTGGAGGCCATGGCAGTTGGGCGGTGCGTGAGCAGCCCGTCGCACGGACACACACACACCTCCATCCATCTTCATGCACAGAACATCCACCATTGGCACCCGTTGCTCCACGTGTGGGCGATGAGTGGAGGTGGGTGGAGTGCGGGAGCATGGAAGCACCCACCCACACCCACTGCAGTGATCGCACAGATGCCCACCCACCTGGCACTGTACAGTCAGTAGTTACAGACAGGTCCTACCCCAAAGGGCTTACAATCTAAGAGACAAGGAAGGGGGAGACGAGGGAGAGGTGAACATCAGGAGAGACACAGATACATTCATGAGTGTGAGAAGATGCAGGTGCAAGTGCTTAACTTGGTTACAGGGAAGAGATTCTGAGAGAGGGAGGAGGAGATAGCAATGGTGGGGGCAGATTGAAAGACCTTGGGCCATCATTCTGATTGAAGGTGATGGGGTGAGGCTAGAGATACCATGGGCAGAGAAGGAGGAGGCTGCAGTGATGTAGGACCCAGGCAAAAGCTATGGGAACCTTCACAGGCAGGAAGAGCCTTAGGATGCTGCAGAGGAAGCAGCAGGACTGAGAAAGGGATGAATGCGTGAAGTCTGGAGAGAGGGCCACCGTCCCAGGCTGCATGTCTGGATGAAGGGCTGGGAAAGGGCTTGGAAGGAGGAATTCTCTTTTGGCTACAACATTTTTGTTGCCAGCTGGGGGAGATGCACAGAAAGAAGTCAGATGGATGGATAAAGGCAGGTGTGGAGCAGAATGGTGGATCCATGAGAATCAATGGGCATTTTTACACACACCTTAAAAGTTCTAGATTTTTCAATCTTCTGGGTTTACAAGTCCACAAGTAAGTTCCGAATTAATTTTTCACACACGCACTGCCCTGAGGCAGTTCCTAGATGCATTCTTCACACAAACACTGCCCTGAGGCAGCCTGAAGTAGACGCAGCTGTAGATGTGACAGGCTGCCATGGAAACCAAGTGACCACAGCTGCCTGGAGCAAAGCAGTTTACCAGGAGAATTTTTTACATACAAAAGTTCTGGGAGAAGTTTCACGCAGAAGTTCAACGATCCGGATGTTTAAGATCTGGGTGAGTGATTTAGACACACAGAAAGTTCCAGATGTAGCCACAAACATCCAGGAGAAATGGGTGTGTAAGAACACCCGTTGAATCACAGCACTATCTGTGAAAAGAACCCCCAAAGATTGGATGCAGGAGACCGAACGATGGAGTCCTGAGAGACCCTCCACAAAAAGAGGGCGGGGAAAGAAGGACTCACTGAATGCCAGAGGAGTGATCTGAGAGGCAGGAGGACAATCAGGAGGGAATAGATGGAGTCCTAGAAGCCAAGGGGTGGCAGATCTTCAAGAAGAGGAATAGGATCAAGGGTGTGGAAGGTCTAGAGTGACAGGTTCTGGTGCTGTGCTAGTTCTGGGCTCTGGTCAGAAAGAGAGAGCGAGCACGGGCATGCTGGGATGGCAGCCAGAACAGAGGTTTATGATGGGATTGGAGACTCTACCAGAGATGAAGGGGATGGGATCAAGGCTGGTGGTCCTTTCAGGGTAGGAGAGATAAGAACATGATTGTCCTGGGAAGGGAAGAACCTAGGGATGGGATATGAAGAAGTAGGATGACGCAGTTCCTGTAGAGCAGCAGGAGCCGCTAGAGAAGGGAAGCATATTGGTATCTCTGGCAGGAAAGCACAGTATGATGCAGGTGGGGCAGAGGCTGCATCTCATTCCTCTGAGCTTTCCAGCGGCAATAGTTGGACTCACCCACACCTCATCCCTGGGTTGGATGATGCCCTTCAGGTCTTGCTGTCTCCCAGAACTAGTTTCGGCAGCTTTCTTGGTATCCCCAGGAGATACAGGCCCAGTGTCTTCTGAAGGCTTGTTGTGACGCCTCTGTCCCCTCCTGTAGGGCTAGTCCTCAGGGATGGGTATGACCTTGGTGTGGACAATTCCTGTGTTGGTACTGTCTACTTCCTGCTTGGACTCTTAACGGTTGCTGGGGCCGGGAGCTGTGCGTCATGAACGCCTGGCATTCTTCTGCCCTGGCAAAGAGTTCCTCAGGAAAGACTTCAAGAGCTTTCTAGATGTTGACTCTTTGTCCTTCTGCTTTGTCTTTGGCTCCAAAAGCTTTCTAGATGTTGACTCTTTGTCCTTCTGCTCATGAAAGTTTGGACTGGTGGCCCTAATGGGGTACCAGGAGCACTAGCTTCTCTACTAAACCCTGCAACCGGGCACAGCAAGGATTTGATGTGGGAAGGGCTCAAACTGAGCCATCCCAGAGAACTGCCCAAATGAGCCACTCACAAATTGAAGGTTTTTCTCTGTTAGTAACGCCAAGGTTTACACTGTTTGTCCTACAACAGCTCAATTTTAAAAAGAAATAAGTGTGTGTCTGTGACAGAGAGATAATCTCTCCCACCATGTTCAAATCAGCCTGCACAGACTTCCAACATAGGCAACTTAAATTTTTTTTTAAATGTCACTGATTTTTTTATTCATGGGGAGATCTATTTTAAGGCCAAAAGAGTCTATTGATTTAAAGATGATAAATGGTGGAGATACCACTAAATCCCTAGCTAATTTTTTCCAAGCTGGTTTATGTTCTTTTGCCTTTACTGATTGCAGATTTCACAGCTGGATACCTTATCTTGAATGGCAGCATTTGTGCCTAGCCAGGATAGGACACTGTGTGCTCTGTTCTTACATGTCTTAATACCCAGATGGGCACTGTAAATTTCTAATCTTCATTCCATGTGGTATTAGTGCTACGTCCCACTATATGTAGAAATCTCCTCTCTCTAACCCCAATAAGATTTACACCCTAGAATACTTGGGCTCTCCCTTCTGCCCATTGTCTAGAAGGACACTCTCCTAAGGTCAGAACCCTGTGGTTCTAATCCAAGTTAGAGAGATTTTATTTTGAAAGTGAGGAGTGCCCGAGTCCTATTTACTTCAGCTTCACAGGCTGTGCGAATTTCAGCCCTGCTTGTATTCCACAAGCAGCTTGGAATGCTCAGCCAAAACTTCAGAAAATACACATCTGCACTGGGACTAAAAACTGCTTCTGTTCTATTTCTACCTGGACAGATTCCGGAAGCCATTCACAACCAGCCATTCATTTCCAACCTGGGCACAGTTGTGAGGTTTTAGGTTCTTTGTCAGTCTCAGACAATTCAATTCACACATATCTGTGACATTTCTTTACATTCCCATTCCCAAAAACTCTTCTTTCCCCAGTCCCACCAGTGAGCTGGTTTGTCCTTTACCACTAATCAACACCCTAAGCACCAATCACCCCAACACTGAACATCACCTCTAACCAACAACCTAGCCCCAACCAAAACTCAACTGCTAGCAGTATTCCGAGTGAAGAATTCCCTTGTGGCAAATCTGCATGTAAATTTATGGCAAATAATACATGTCCCCAAATCTGTGCAGGCTAGTTCTTTCCACAGGTACAGCTGCTTCCATTTTTCCTGAACCCAGTAACTCCTTTGTCACAGAGTGTGTTCTCTGCAGCACTAGTCTTTGTTTAGCTCTGTCTGGCTTTTGCCTCTCTTTGATGGAAGACTTTTTTATTATTTATCGTTTCTACAGCACTTACAGTGTTCAAAGTGCTTTACAGTTCTTATCAAGTTTACCCTCACAACAACCCTGCAAGGCAAGTCATTATCATTCCCTTTTTACAGATGGGACTGAGGCTAGGAGTTAGTGATTTACCCGAGGCCACCCAGGGAACTCATTCATAAAACGGGATTAAGCCCTGGTCTTCCAAGTCCACGACCTTATCCACTAGGCTACACGTTTATCTTTGCTATACTGTAGAAGAACCCCTAATTACACAGAAGGGTCATTTTCACCCTAAGTCATGTCATCAACTCAGACTTCCACCCTAGCCAGGTCCTGAGAGAGCCAGGCAATGGAGTGCTGGTGACCTTAGGTGTGGAGCACTTCCAAAGAGAAGCCATTAAAGCACAGATCTAGCAGAAAGGGAATGGAAGGTGCGGAGTTCGGCACTTTCTCTGTTGAGTTAGAGCTGCCAAAACCCTTGGCTTCCATCCAAATCTGAAATTATTTTTGCATTTTGCAGTCTAGACATAACCTCCTCAACTGTCCTCATGGGGCAGTGCTCGCACTTGGTGGCCCTATTCAGATCTTTGGGGCCTGCAAAAATTCTTAACTCGTTTGGTTTTATTATTATGGAGACCAGGCTCTCATCCTAAAAGCATCTAATTTTACCATCCGGTCTGGCACAGTATCTCCTGTCTCTCCCTGCTAAAGGGACGTCATGTGGTGTGCATCTTCTGTGGCACACTGGAAATGGTATCAGCATGGCGTTTTATATCCTCGGTGCATCCCAGCCCACTAAACAGCCCATCAAATTTCCTACCCACATCTTTTGCACGCTGCTGTGTAGACAAATTACACACCTGTTTGATCAACTGCATTTACAGAACTGCTTCTCAACCACAAAACATGAGACTTCCACCCCACTCTTTTCAGACTAATATCTAGCTGGTTTATTTAGCAAGTGGGTTATGGAATATGTGTGGTTTTGTTTGTTAACCTCAGATGGTCATTGGCTGTTCTCTACATATATGCTGGTGGGGGTTATGCTGGGTTCAGCTCCATGGTCAAATTGGAAATTTAGCATGACAGGGAATCATTTTTGAAAACCTACCAGGAGACCCAGCAAAGAGTTATTTTTCTTTAGCTGCATCCTACCACACATTTAGCATCCTTCCAAACTCACAGATGGATAAAGAATCCTCATACTGCCACTTTCTTGCACGGTCTGGATCAGGAGAATCTTCCACCCATCTATAACTCTCTTTCCGATTCTCCTAGTTTCACCGTCCCCTGCTCCCCATCCCCATCACTCTCACTGCCTTACTCTGAACTCCTCTCTCCCGCAGCGATGCAGCTTACCTCAGAACGGAAAAATCCCCGCAAAGCACAGCCACTGTCTGGTTCATTTCATTGTATGTTTTTTGCACAGCCTTGACTCTGTGATTACAGATACAAATCAGTCTTCCGCTGCTCAAGCCTCCCCTACTTGCTTGGCCTGGAACGTGCCTAAGGGAACAAACAGATGTAAGGACAAGCAGTATATGCATCCAGCACCTCAGACATCTATCAGCCAAGCCAGCACCTTCACCTCACACTCCAATCACCACACTAAACCAGAGGTTCCCAAGATTTTTCACGCCAACAACCGGCAAAATCTTTCTAAAAAGGTTACAATATTACATACTTGTCAAGATTCATGAGCAAAATGTAATTGCTTCTAATTTGCATTATTGTTCATAAACTCACCTAATAATAAAGAGATCCACAGACACTACCCTGCTGTCCATGTTAGGTACATGTATGGTTCCTTTTCCCATAGTATCTGAATGCCTCACAAACATTAATGCATGACCCTCCTGTGAGGTAGGTCAGGGCTACCATCCTCATTGCACAAATGGGAGAACTGGAGCACAGAAAGACTACAGGCCAAGTCCTGCAACATCTTACACAGAAGCTTAACTTTACTCTTGCACATCGTCACTAGTTATAAAGTTAAGCAGCTGCATGCAGAGTCAGACTGGCATAAAGATGGTAGTAGTACTCTGCCACCAGAATAAGACACACAGCCCACAGCAGATTGCAAACACAGTAAAAATACAATTGTGTGTGCTGCCAGAGCTCCACTGCGTTCCTACGGTTCAGTTCTCCTTTGGAGGGATTAGATCTCTTTTTCTCAGCTGAAAAAAATGAGTTATTTATACTTTATATAGCGCTTTCAGTCTTCAAAGTGCTTTACAATCCTTAACTAATTCACTCTCACAGCAACCCTATGAGGTAGGTCATCTTTATTATCCCCATTTTATAGATGGGAAACTGAGACCAAGCAATAGTAAGTGACTTATCCAATGCCACCTAGTGAGCACATAGCTAAGAGATGGATTTCAACCCTGGTTTTTCAGATCCAAATCCAGCGCCTCATCCACTAACTAAATAGTGGTAACATCTAAAGAATGCCCAACAGTGCCACTTTTCTGCAAAGTAGCTTTATAGTAATTTGTGTCCCTCTCTTTCCTTCTTTGCATGAGGCATGAAGAAGTATACAAGATTGTCATCATTAAGTATTTTTGCTGAATTCCAAGACAAGAACTAGCATTCCAGGCTCTCTTCAGACTCCAACATTAGTTACACTCATGTTCACATTTCTGAGTTTTCTCTGCAACCGAGCAGATAAAGACATGCTTAAAGATGAGACTGTGCAGAACAACATATAGTAGATTCAGAAAATTCACATACCAGCTGTTAATTGTTGCCTGCATAAGTCTATGTAGGCCAAGGCCAAGTGACTCACCCAAGGTCCCACAATTTTTTGTGGCAGAGCAAGGACCCGAGCCCTAGTCTCTCAAATCCCAGGCTAGTTCCCTGACAACTAGAAGATTCTTCCTCTCACACATTGCCCCTCCTACAATTCCACTTTCTCATCTGCCCCTGCCTCAAATGCCCTCCACTTCTCCCTCCCCCTACCCCCTCCTGACATGCCTGGATTCCTCCATGTGCATGTCTCCCCATCCCCCCCAACACTTCCTCCATCCTCTGGTTCAGCCCATTCTGACACACACACCCCCATGTACCCTCTTGCCCTCCATTTGCCTCTGATTCCCCTTTGACCTCTAAGTATCCTCTAACTCTCATGCATTCAAGTGCCTTTTCCCTCCTCACAGTCCCCAGTCCCTCATCCCGCCCCCCCCCCCTTACCATGGGAGTCTTCTAGGAAATGACCCATTGCCCCTGCTCCCCATCTCATTGAGCCCCTAACGTCAAGGAAGGAAGCAACCTTTCCCACCCAACAGAACAGCCCCATTCCTCATCCTCAGCCATGCTGAAGCACAGGTTCCACCTACTGCTGACCAGGAAAGATCCTCCCAGGGAACTCCTTATCACATGGTCAGGGGGAGTTCTCCCCCCTCCCCCAAGTTATGGACTGCAGCCAACATTAACCCCTTCCTCTCAAACCCCTCATCCAAGTACCATCCTTCTCCTGTCCAAACTCCAACCCACACCTTCATCCCAGCCCATGAGAACCCCATTTCCCTTTCTAGATCTAGTTCCTTGCATGTTCCTCCTCAGCACGCTTCCCTCATGGGCAGAGTGTCCAGCTGGGATGGGGACACGGTTCGCTTGCGGCTCCTGGCTCCTCTCCACCCCCACCTCGTCCGCCCCCTCTCTATCATCTGCCCCAACCCTCCCCCACTTCTTCCCTGCTTCCTCTCCACTTTCTCCCCAGCTCCCCTCCATCACCCCCACTTCCTCTCTGCCCCAGCACTCACACCTTCCTCTCTGCCGGCTCTCCACCCCGCACCTCCTCCCTGCCCCCCAGCACTCCCTCCCCCCCGTCTCCGAAGCTCTGGCCAAGCTATGTGTTTGGGTTGGAAGCGACCCGGCTTGGAACGCGCTGGAAACTCGACCCCGTTCCCCGCCAGCCCCTCACTCCCAGCCATGTGGGGCCGGGCCGTAAAGAGCTGTGTGGGGCTCGCAGCACTGCGGGACCCGGCCAACGCAAATACGGGGGGAGGGGGTGTGAGTCACAAGCCAGCACCCCTTCCCCCTGCAGACAGCCCACACTGCCTCCCCGATACACGCATTAAGATGCACACTCCGTCCCTTATTACCCCTTATTACACACACAGACCCGCGGCTACGGTCTCCCCCCCTCTCTCACCCACACAGGACTTCGCACAAGTTTCTAATTCACACACACAGCTAGTACGCACAATCTCCTCTTACACACAGCGCTACACAATCTCTCTCTCACACACAAACACACACTGTGCCACATTATCTCTTTGCCCCCCCAAGCCCAACACACACACCATGCATGCACACTTTGGGCATTTTCACACAAGACACTCTTCACCCACTTTACATGTTACAGGGCTGCAGTGTTGCCCTGTGAGTGCCCTGTAACATATATAGAGGGTGCATAGTGGGTCAGGGTGGAGAATGTCTTGTGTGAAAATGCCCACAGTCTTTCTATGGCCTTTTCAGACGGGCCGCAGTGTGGGGGTAATGGGTGTGCACCACGGTGGGTGTGCGGTGCGTGGGTGGCCGTTACACGGATGTACACCGATCTCCACGCAGAGCCATTGCCATTTTGGCTGATGGCTCCGTGTGTGGGCGATGGGTGGAGTGTGGAAGCGCGCAAGCATCCCCACCCACCCGCCACAGTGGTCACAAGGGCACCCCCCACTCATTCCCACATGGGGGGGGGGTGTCTCATGTGAAATGGGCCTATGTCTCACAAACATGGCTACACACAGAGCACAATCCTCCACCCACTGAAGTCAATGGCAAAATGCCCAATAACTAGCAGTCTCACTCTCTCACACACAGGGCTCCCACCCCCAGCCACACACAGTTCCATCTCTTTCTTATAAACACACACAGAGCATCTATCTCTCACATACATAGCTACATACACGGCAAGGCCTTCGACCCATTGAAATCAGTGGCAAAATGCCCATTGGATGATAGTCTCTCTTTCTCTCTCTCTCTCTCTCTCTCTCACGCACACACACATACACCTACAATTTCCATCTGTTTCTCACACACACACAGAGCACCACACAATCTCTCTCTCTCTCTTGCAAGTACACACACACCTCACTGTTCTGTACAGGGGTCTGATCATACAGCCTGGCTGGTTGCTGGTCCTTCTCAGTGACTAAATGCTGTGTTTTAGTTACTAGTCTGGCATTTTAAGGCTTTTGGGGGTTTAGTTGTTTATGTTTACAACCCTGCTCTGGGAATTCAGTAACTACTACTACACCTCTCTTCCAGGACAGGGCGCTCATTTCTACATGCATTCCTATGTGGCATCAGGAGTAGTGGGGTAGGGGAGAAGTCAGATGATGGGGTAACAGGTAGGTAGCAGGAAAGAATGGCTCTTCTCAAACATCCTAATGACTACATGGAAGGGCTTGTACAGGGTTTGTGGTTTGGGAATGAGATGCACTGTTAGTGGGAACTTGTGTGTGGGGAGCCCAGAAGTGGAATTTCAGGAGCCTTGCAAACTAGAGGACTTAAGAGAGATCAGGAGAGCCATCAGGGCTAGAATAGCAGGGGGACTGTGGGTTGGAACGGAGGGTCACTGGCAGAGCCATGTTGGGAGCTCCCAGAGTTGTGCTGGGAAGTGATAGGATTTCCCCCTCCCCCTGCCACTTCCTGCTGAGTTAGGTGCCAATTGGATGAAAACATCTTGGAACCAGACATGACCTTTCCCAGCTCAGGGAGCGGGTGATTTCGTAACCAGCCTTGACGTCAGGGATCCTGCTGTGGTTTCCTTCAGGGACAGAAAGGTCGCTGCACTGGCCTGACCGGTCCTTCCCCCACACGAAACCTCTTCCTAACGCCAGCAGCCCCTCCCATGAGCCAACCTTGCTTCTCATCTCCTACCGATACTTCCTCCATCTCACCACAGGTGAACCCCACCAGGCAACCCAGACCCTCAATAGTAGCTGGGACTTGGGGCTCCCTTCATCTGAGGGATGAACGGGGTCCAAGATGCCCACATTGCATTCCCCATGGGACCTTACTGGGACAATGCTCCTCATGCTGCTTCCCCTGTCTGTGAAGAGGTCCCCTCCCCTCATGTTGCTCCCCCTATGGGGCCTCACTCCAGAGCCTTCCCCTGAAGAACTGCAATCTCAGGGGACTGGGGGGCTCTGACAGGAGCCCCTCCCCACCTCAAGATCTGTTTAGTCTGCAACTCCATAATAACCCCCCTCTGTCCAACACCACTATAAACATCTGTCAGGGTCAATCTATCCCTGGGCCTAGCCAGTCACTGCCTCCTGCAGCCCATCCCCCAGCCTTCTCCCCATTCTCCAGCACATACCCCATGCCTTCCCTGGGGTGTCTAACAGGCAAGTAAAATAGCAAAGAGTCCCACTGTCTGTGTCCCGCAGAGATTCATCAGAATGTTCCCCACTGCTGAGGGCGGTGCTGAGGTTACTGTGTACAATGGCTTGGGGGGAGGGGGATGCAGCCTCCTCTCTCTGTTCCGCTCCCTTTGTCAAATCAAGTTCTGGGACAAAACAGCTTCGTAACAGAAAATGTGCCTTACCCACAATCAACACCCCAAGACTGGCCTGCTGAAACGCATTAGTGACATTTAAGTTCATCTTTAAATTTAGAGGAGGCTACCTGTCAGGTTTAAGGGGCACGGCAGGGCTGCTGGGAGCCCAGGGTTGGGACAGCAGGGGCAGGGAGTCACTGTCAGAACTTGCAGGGTGGGGGGTGGAATGCAGGGTGCTGGGACGAAGGAGGCAGCCCAATGTACTGGAACATTAAATGTCAGTGACTATGAGCAGCCAAATATCCCTATGGTGCCCAGTGAGTAGACAGCTCACAGACCATATAAAGGATTGTTTCCTCAGTTCGCTGCAGAATGGTTGGGGGGAAGCCCACTCTGGACTGAGTTCTGAGCAACCCAGCAGGGTCAGGGTCATGGTGCCTGCAATGCTGGGGAATGGAGTCTGACAGCAAACATCCAGGGGGGAGGGGAGGCACATAGTCCAAGGCGTAGGATGCCAGGGGATGCAGCAAGGGCATTTATTAGCCTCCCAGTGGCTTTGCCAACTCAGTGGATCTAAATGACAGGGTTAGCAGTTTGCCAGACCCAAAGCCATGGCCCTCAAGATCTGGAAACTTGGGGGGAAAGAGCAAAGAGACAATCAGGCACCTGTGCCAGCAGCTACCCCCACCCCACCCATGCAATCTGTGGGCCTCCCCAAGGTTGGTAATAAAACTGAGATCAGGGTATCAGCCTTTCTGGATGGTCCTGTGCCATTCAGGACTGTATTGAAATTCCCTGATAAAAGGCAGATTTGGAGGGGCCTTGTTAGAGAGAGAGTGAGTCTCAACAGCAGCCAAAGAAATCAGGGGAAGAACAATTAACACAGAGTTAACGCTGCCTTGGGCTCACTCTTCCAGAGCATTAAGTGCAGCAAAACGTGAACCTCGCAAAACTGGTAATAAAGAGCTAAAGTACATACATGCAATCCTAATCTGTTTTCTCAACTCACCAACACCTTAATTAACCTCAGCACTCTGCCACTTTGAATTACTCCCATACATCCCACTGTCCCCTTGCCCTTGCACAGTTTAATCTACCAATTTTTTACATTCTCCCCATTCTAGTCCCCCATCCCACTGCCTCCATGTCCCGGCTCCCCAGGGGCATAACCAAAGAATGTACTCAGAGGCGTAGCTAAGTTAGAATAGTTCCTGGTGCAGAAAATGGGATGAGCCTGTACTTAGAAAGTCTTCAGTGGGTGCTACTCACCAATTTGACTATGCACATATCCCCCATGGGCGTGCCCCCCAAACTCTTAAGTCCTGGAGCACCTGCACCACCTGCACCTTGATAGTTTCACCCTTGTATGTGCCTGTGCCATTCAAGGCCAGTGCCCCCATAGGAGCCCCCCTGTTCATTTTGTTCCTCTCTGGACCTTTTTACATGAGACGAACCCACGTGTACACACGCAGATCCGCTGCATGTGCATGCGTGGATGCTGCCTGCCTGTGTTACCACTGCAGTGGGTGCATGTGCTCCTGCAACCCACCCATCTCCAACCATTACCCACACAGAGCAACCGGCAAAAAGGTAGGTTGCTCTGTGCATGGATGATGGGTAGAAATGGGTGTGTGCCCATCTGCACCCTCCCCCACACCTATCGCCACCACAGTGGTGCTCCACTCGCTGCACACCGATCCACCCCCCACCCGTTTAAAAAGGGCCTCTCTCTGTCGCATCCTCCTAATTGTGCCCCCAAAGGGAAGTGCCCTTGTAAGTGCCCTTCCCCCATCTGAGAAACTTTGGTTACACCATTGCATGATTATGCTGCTTAGAATTCCATCCTTATTCATGTCCAGTGGTTTTCCCCTCATACCTCCTCCACTTTCCTTTGCAGTTCACCCTGCTGCACTGCCTTGCCCTACTGCTTTGCACACACCTTTATTAAGATCCCACCACTATTCAGCCGTGTCCCGCTCCAGGGGGCAGAGTTAAGGTGGCACAGCTTTGGTGACACGTACCTTAGTCTCTTAGAATATGTTTTGTTGCATGTCATGTTTTGACAGAGTGACAGGCTCCACTGTAGCATGATGCTTCTCTCTCTGGCCTGGTGTACACAGGATGTTTTACAAAGAAGAGAGCTTCAGAGCAGCGGCTGCAGGGGTCAGCCAAGTGCCAGAAAACCCTCTGCTTCCTGCTGCTGTCAGATCCCCAGGACTCCCCTGTGTTCCCCACACTGGCTTTCAGGCTGGGGAAGATGATGGTTCCTGTGAAACAGGGAACAGTGATGCAGGAACTAAGCCACCCCCTCAACCTCCCCTCCCATCCCCAACCCTCACCCCTTGACACAGGGAAAGCTGAAGTGTGTGGGACCCCTTGCCCCACAGCCGCTACCCATGACCTCCCCTCCCCCCATCCCTCTCAGCCCCAAACAAAGGGAAAACTGAAATGTATGTGAAATTTTGCCCCACAGTAATATGCCATGAAGCCACATAATTGTGGAGATGTATCTCTCTCTGTGTGTCAAGCTATTTTTTTCTCATTTTTCCTTATTGAAGAAAAATCTTTTCTGATCTCCAGGAGTCTGAAGAAATAACTTTCCCCTACACCTGCCATCCTCTCTCATTTGGGACACTAGGACAAAAATATCTGTCTTGCTTGCTGTACAGTCACTCCTTCCTGAGTTTGGACTCTGCTTTGTGCTCCAATTTCCATCTTTAGTACGCTGTCATGTCTTGTTTGGTGAGGGACTGTCTTAGTTTTGCAAATTTAATTGCGAGGAGGTATCTGCACAGATTGAGACCAGCCCTTCTATAGTGCTTTCCAGTGCTTGTGTGGGGGAAGGATACTGGTATGGATGGGGCCATTAGTCTGATCTAGGATGGGGAAGCCCAGCTGGTCTGTGCTGCTGTGGGAATGATAAGCCTCGTTCCCCATTCCTCAGATCATGCCCAAGGGTCCTCGCCTTCCCAGGCTGGGCTTTTAAAGGGGGAAGCGTGGTGGCTACACATGCCAAGTGACCCAGGTGAAAGAACATGTGACACCTGCTTTAATAGGCTGTCGGCTTCCTCTGCTGAACCAGGGCCAGCTCCACTCCGGCCCCTGGCCAAGCCAGCAGGGAGGGGCCACCAGAAGGCTCACTGCAGGGGGAGGCAAAGTGGAGACAGGAGAGCAGAGCTGGGGAGGGGGATGAAACCGGGCATCCCTGCTGGAGGGAGGTTGAGGATCAAGGATGGAGAGTAGAAACGGAGTGAAACCAGACCCACCTCACTAATGCCTCCCTCCTTCAGGAAGTAACCAAGAATGTATCTGTAATAGAGGCAGGCAGTACAGCTGCACTGGGGCCCACAAGCCTGGAGGGCCCCAAGTCTCGGGTGCAGCTGCATCCCCTGCTGCTGGGAAGGAGAGCGGGGGTGGGGGGGAGGGCATTCTATCTTCTGCACCAGGGCCATTCCAACCTAGCTACGCCTCAGGAAGCAGCCCTGCCAGCTCAACACGCTCTTTCCATTAGGAGCTGGCAAGAGTAAGTGCTGGGGGGAGGGGGGGTGAAAGGCGGTGTGGGGGAGTCAGGAGGGGAATTACTCCCTCTCTCCCCCACCACGGGTCCCATTCCTGCTGCTGTTGCTACAACACAGCTAGCCTGTTCCAGTTGTTGGTATGCGTGAGGGGCTGTGACATCACAGCAGCCTCAGCCCATCAGCACTCAGCTTACCTTACCTTATTTGCATGCTGTTATCCGACTGGTTTCTTGGCAGACGTGGGGGCAGGGTCGGTGGCTCTTCTGCTGATGTCACAGCCCTGGCGTCATAGCCCTATAAAAATCCATAAAGATTTGTGCAGTACACTGTCTGTGTGTGCCAGAACTACCTGCCTGTGCATCATATCCCTCACACTGCTGGGCTTTAGGAGCAGGAGAGGTTGATTTTGTTTTCCACTGCTGTCAGAAATAATTAGTTGTAGGTGTTCATGACTGGAGTCACTCCACATGCCACTGAGGCAGTCATCTGGGGGTGGGGACCTGTTTATTATGAAATATTAATATAGCACCAGCAAGGTGCCTGGCTCTGAACTGCTGTGGGTGTTAACATACATACAGCCACTACAGCATCTGTGCATCTGAGGGCAGGACCGCTGCCCCTGCACCCCCCAGCCGGGTCAGGTCATGGGACAGAAACAAACATTTCCCTGGCCTCACACAGCTCGAGAGGGGAGTAATGCGTGGCTGGCTGGTTCTGCTCCCATGCTACAGCCAGTGCCCTGCCCCCCATCATGACAGGCAGCCATGGCTGCCATTAACAGTCAGCTGGTGAGCCCCTATGCTGGGCTGGGCAGGCACGAAAACAAGTGCACCTGTCCAGTTTGCCCCATTCTGGCCCATCTGGGCAGCTCACAGAGCCAGAAATTTCCGGCACAGCCATTTACCCCACCAGGGTTTGAACTGGGCCCACATCTGCAGGCCTGGAACAGATGCACAGGGTTCGGTGCTGGCCCAGGTGGGACAGAGCAGGTAAACCAGGCCAGCGTTATGTGTATTAACACCTGTAATTAGAAACAGTTCTCTGTCCCAAGAGTTTTACAGTCTAGGATGGACAAGGAAGATAGGGATTCATAATTCCCATTTTACAGATGGGGAACTGAGGTGGAGAGACAGTGACTTTCCCAAGGCCACCTAATTAGTTCATGGTTAAGACAGAATTTGAATTCTGTTCTCTCAGGTCCAAGTCTAGCACCTTATCCACTAGAATCTCTCATCCGGTGGTGAACACAGCCACTTGAGTTGTGGAGCTGCAGCAGTTCAACATAATTAAGATAATTTCCAAATTTCTAAACAGTGGGAAAGATTGATTTTTATTATTTATTTTTAACCTTGCAAGCAACAAATTATAGTTGAAAAGGAGCTTACATTTTTGGTGTGACCCACATGCTCACATGACATGTCTTTTGTTTCTTGGTATTGCTTTAAAAAGTTGCCAGAAAGAGACAGATAAACCTGGCATTTGGCTTTTCTCTCTCTTTTTTTAGTAATAAAATAACATGAAAGTTGATTGCCCATTTGCCTTCCATTTGTCTAGATGAGTAGACATAAAAGTATCTCCTCTGCTTTTCAATTCAAAATGTTTAAATTTGGCTGAGATAGCAAAATTTGATTCATGGCACAGAAGTATGCATTCTGGATCTGTCCAGGGCCAAAAAGGAGAGGAGCGGTTTGCCCCAGTCCTCAGAGAAGGCCCCTCTCTTCCCAGTATAGAATGCAAATTAAGACGAGAAACAGAGGCCTCATGTGGCATTTTGCCCTGGGCCTCCAAAACCCTTGCAGCGGCCCTGAATCTGACGCCATTTGCATTCCTAGCTCATATGAGTCACCACAGCAAATAGAAATCTACGGCAAGCAGGAGAATACAAACTGGGAGCCCTCCCTGCGTCTAGCACCAGTGACACTGTGATCTCTTTCCTTTCTTCCCCAATCTCATCCTTCCACTGGTTGAAGCCCTTTCTGGATCCACCTTTGATAGAAGGGTCCATGGGAAAGCACCCCCACGCACCGCCCACCCATCCCCCCATGCACCCGCGCCCATTTGAAAAGGGCCTTAGTTAAATATAGAAATAACTACTCCACTTCGGTAGCTTTCAGACAAACACTGTAAACCGAAGCAACCACTTCAATTTAATCAAAGTGAAACAACTATTCCACTTTGGTAGCATTTAGACAAACAGGGAAGACTGGCATAGTACTGTGGCAATCTCCCTCCCCAAGGTGAGACGTAATAATCTGTGATCTGTAGTTGCCTCCCTCACACCTATAAGTGTTTACACGAGCAGTTACTTTGAAATACAAAACAAAGGGGAGTATGTACTCCTGGTTTTTCAGGAGCACATACTTCTGTTCCTGTTCCTGAATAACATCAGTTTAGCACTCTGTTCATGTGAACACTTAAGGAGTAAAACCAAAGTAAGGTCCAACTACATTGAATTAACTGTTCATCAGAACGTGGCCTCGCCTCAGGGACAAATCACATTCACTCTCTGACACTTTACTGGCATTTTGAATAATACCAGAAAACTTTGTTGTAATCTCAGTTAAATTTGCTATACTCTTTCCTTTACCATACTATAACAAAGAGGAAATCTGTAATTAAGGTTCACACTGATGTTCTGCATTTGGCATATAGTGAAAATAGAAATGACCCTAACTGCACTTTAACACTACTTTAACATTTCTTATGCAAGTTGCAGGGCTGCATAAGGCACCAATACAGCCCTGCAACATGCATAAGAAATGTTAAAGTGGTGTTAAAGTGGAGTTAGCGTCATGTCTGTTTTCACCCATGGTTACATGCTACTCTGCTGCTTGTTACAACAGGATTACCTAAGCCCAGGGACCTGTGCTCACTGTGTTTTCCGCTTTGCTGCCAGTGGGGAGAATCAGTGGTGTAGCAAGGCTGTAGGGGGCCCGGACTCATGCCCCAGTTATGGGCTCCCCTAACAGCAAGGGGGCAGTAAACACAGGGTTGAGGCAGGGCTTACCATGAAGGCAGCGCCACCTCAGCACATCTCTCCTAACCCCTGCTCCCGCCCCCAAGTGGCAGCAACCCTGAATGGAAGAAAGTTTTAAGAGTGGGTGAGGGGAGGGGCCAGCACACACACACCCCTCCCCTACTGTGATAGCTTTCTTCTTGGCGGGGCCCTTTGCAAGCAGCCACAGTGTCACTAGGAGATTTTCAGAGTGGGTAACGCAGTGTGCTGGCCTTGCTCCTCCTTCCTCCTCTGACAAATTTCTAGCAGCACTCAGGTCACTTATGAAGGGTCCCTTCAGAGTCCAGGGCCTGGGCTAAACTGAGCCTCCTCACTCCATGACAGTTATGCTGCTGGGGAAAACCAGTGAATACAGGTCCCTGCCAACGTCTGTAGCGTACAGAACCATTCAGGCAATAGTCATGCATACTCTTCTTGCAATTCCCTTGTATTAACTGTTCCTTACACTATGATACTGGCCCGTTTCAAACGGGCGGCGCAGTGGGTGGGCAGTGCATGGGGTGCATTCCCACAGACCCCCACGTATCTACACACATGGAGCATCCAGCATGGGCGCCTGTTGCTCCATTCGTGAATGATGGGTGGAGGCAGGTGGAGCGTGTAAGCACGCACACACACCCATCAACCAGCTGCAGCGTTTGCACGGACACCCAGCCTCCCCACACCCCAGCAGCGTTCAAACGGACGCCCCCACGCCCACGTGGTCAAGGGGGGGAGGGCTCCCATTGGGAAAGGGCCACTGTAGGCAGAATTAAGGCTGCTTTGTCTTTCTTTGTTTATTTAGTTTTAGTTTTGGAATGTGTCAGTAGAACAGAGTTGGGGTGGCTAGCAACAAGGGGTTGTAGTGAAGAATACCATGTAACTATTTGCCAAACAGGGTCACAACAAGGATAGATGGAGGGAACTCAGCCCCTCCTCTTCAGTCACACCCCTAGCCATCTTTGGAATGTTGCTCCCTGTCCATCTTTCCCCACCCACATGGAAAGATGTGGGGAGGGATGGGGAAGGAAGGGACAGGGAATGTGAGCTCTTGGAAATTAGAGGACATTCTGTGGAGGGAGGCTAGGCATCCCTCATCTGGTTGTGCCCTTGGTACCATATGTAGGAAAACATCTATGGCCCTTTTTAAATGAGTGCAGGTGCAGGGGGGAGATGGGTGTGTGTGCCGGTGCGGGGGCAGGGGGGGGGTACATGGGTGCGCACCCATCTCCACCCACCTCCACACATGGAGCAACCTCCGTTTTCCCTGGTTGCACGATGGGTGGAGGGGGTGGGGGAGATGGGTGGGTCACAGGAACGTGCATGCACCCCCGCACACCCACCCCAGCAGTCATGCGGGTGGCACCCACCCATGCCCATGTGTGGACATGGGTGGGCCCATCTCATGTAAAAACGGCCTATGTAAATCTTAATTTGGAAAGGGAAAGAGGGGCAGGTATAAGAAGTTTAACTCAGGTTACATGCAGGAGATATTTCCTTATGAACTGTAAATAAATTACAGTATGACAGATAAAGATGAATTCATCACTGAACTTCAAACAGATATTTGCCTTTTTACAACCTGTTATGTATATGTATATGGCCCTTTTCATACGGGCTGCTGTGCGTGGGGGGATGGGTGGGCAGTGGGTGGGGGTGCATGCCCATGGACCCCCGCCCACCTCCACCCATCTATACCCACGGAGCATCCACTATTGGCGCCCATTGTTCCGTGCATGGGTGATGGGTGGAGGTGGGTGGAGCACGGGAGCACGGATGTACCCCCACCCACCGGCCATGGTGTTCCCACGGACACCTTCCCATCCCCCCCACACCTGCTGCAGTGATTGTACTGACACCCTCACATATGTGTACGGGGGGGAGGGGCGCGCCCGTGTGAAAAGCCCCTATGAAACTCGGCATGATAATTAGGGGTTTGATATTAGATTTTTTACAAAACACGATTCCACAGTCATGGAAGTAGCAATAAAAAACTCGATTGTAAGTGTTTTGTGAATCGTGGCCTACGTCTCCAATGGGAAAAAAAATAAAAGGTTGGTAGCGGTGGGTATGAACTGGCAGTTAGAAAACAAAGAAAGTGGTAAGAAGAGATTTATTTATTTATTTATTTAACTATTTTTATACCCTGCCCCCTCCTGCTCAAAAGCAGCTCAGGGCGGCTTACAGAACATCAATAAAACACATATAAAATATCATTTAAAACATTCAAAAGGATAAAAAGAACTAAAAGGGCAGAACTCCCCTCCCCAACCCACCCCACCCTACTCGTCTCCCTCTCCCTCTCCAAAGGCCCGGCGGAACAGCCAGGTCTTACACTGTCTACAGAAAGAGGGGAGGTCCAGGGCCAGGTGGGCCTCCGTCGGAAGGGAGTTCCACAGCCTAGGAGTGGCCATCGAGAACGGCCTCCCCATCGTTGTCACCCGGTCAACCCGGGGGACTTCGAGTCGGGTGTCTCTGGCCGACTACAGGGGCCGCAATTCAATCCAGGGCCTGACATTTAGGGCTTTGTAGGTCATTACCAGAGATAGAGGCCCTTTTTAAATGGGTCATGGTGCAAGGGGGATGGGGGGGTGTGCTGATGCAGGGGCAGTGGGGGTGCCTCCGTTACACGGGCACACACCCATCTCCACCCACCTTCACGCATGGAACAACCGCCGTTTTCGCCAGTTGCTCCATGCATGGGCGATGGGTGGAGATGGGTGTAGTGCAGGAGTGCATATGCACCCCCACCCACCCGCCATGGTGGTCACATGGGCAGTGCCCATGCATGCCTATACAGTGGATCTGCATGGTCCCATCTCCTGTAAAAAAGGCCAAAGATTAGAGATTTGTGCTGAAATTCAAACAGGATGAATTTCACAAATTTGAAAGTACGAACTGGACCTTTCTGTGTGCATTTCTGAAGTTTGCATGCAATGTTGTTATTCCGTAATTTAGTATTTAATATTCAGTAGTCGTTCTTTCATTCTTCAGTAGTTTTGTATTAAAACAAAAAATATTAAGTTTAATTTTGATCTAAGCCACCAAAAAAATCTAACCTAAGTCAAATAAAACTAGGCAAAGTTGAATTAACTGAAGTCAAAATAACAAAAGTCTAAGGCCCTTTTCACGCAGGACGCAGTGAGTAGGTGGATGAATGGGTCGCCAGCGCAGTGGGTTGGTGGGCGGTGCAAGGGGGTGCGTTCCCACGGACCCCCATTCACCTCCACCCATCTCCACACATGGAGCATCGGCCATTGGCACCTGTTGCTCTGTGCGTGGGTGATGGGGTGGAGGTGGGGGGAGTGCAGGAGCACGCCCACACGCCCATGGTGTTCCCACGGGTGCCCACCCTTCCCCCTGCACCCACCGCAGTGATTGCACAGATGCCTCCCCCACGCACACATGTGTGAGGGGGAGGCGCCCATGTGAAAAGGGCCAAAATGATGAAACTCAAACTGCAGCTCAAGATGTCAAAGAATATCAATCCTATCTGAGTATTCATTAATAAAATACTCAAATCATATCCACAAATTCACAAACTATTTGTTTCAGCTGTAGTAAAGATATTAATAAAAAAATATGGCCAATAGGTTAAGAGCAATACAAACAAATTCTCATCAGGAGCAAAAAAACCTTAGCAATGGCATAGATCTGTTACCAGATATGGATGTCAAAGTTATCCATTGTAAGGCAGAATAGGAAGTAGAATTCAACACGTATTTCTACTCCATATATGGGGAAAACAGGATGATGTATTTGTATCTTATAGTGATAATGAAACATGATACTTGCTTTTCCAAGAGTAACCATGGGCAATATTAAACAGCATCTGCTAAAGGTGAACATTTTTAAATCCTCAGGACCTGGTAGCATGTACCCAAGGTTATTAAAAGTAGTAGCTGAGGAGCTGTCTGATCCATTGATGTTGTTTTTAAACAAATCTCAGAATACAAGAGAAATTCCGGAAGACTGTAGGGAAGGGGGAGGAATTAATGTTGTGATATTTGTTAAAGGGTAAGGGATAGATGACCCAGCTATCTATGGCCCTTTTTATATGGACACCCCCCCCCCCTTCGCCGATGTGGTGGGGGAGGGGTGGCGTCTGTGCGAACGTCGCAGTGGCTGGCTGGGTGTCTGTTGGAACACTGCAGCAGCTGGCTGGGGGTGCTTGATCGCTCCTGCCCTCCACCCACTGCCCACATACAAAGCAGCGAGCACCAATGGCAGATGCTGTCTGCATGGAGATAGGTGGAGGTGGGGGGGGTGTCCGTGGGAACGCACACCCACACACCGTCCACCCACTGCACCGCCCATCCTTCCGCCCCCCCATGCACAGTGGCCCATTTGAAAAGGGCCTATAAGGCTAGTGAGCCTGACACCAATCCTAAACAAAATCATGGCAAGTCTGATAGGGATGCAGTCAGTAAAAAAATTAAGTGATAGTAATATAAGTGCCAAATAACATGGTTTTCTGGAATATGGTTCTTTCCATATCAAATCTGGTATTTTTGATGCGATCACAAGAATAGCTGATAAAGGTAACTGCTGACACGACATACTTTTGTATAACTTAGTTCCACATGAAATTCTGATTAAGAACAGCAGTATAGCAGGAAATCAGTGCAGCACATATTAAATGGGATTACAGTAATTATTGGCCCTTTTCAAACAGAGGCAGATGTGGGGGGGGATGGTTGTGTGTGCTGGGTGTGTGTGCCGGTGTGGTGGTGGTAGGGAGGCCACCATTACACAGGCTCACACCCATCTCCACCTACCTACACCCACCTCCATGCACAGAGTAATCACTGTTTTTCTGGTTGCTCCATGCATGGGCTATGGGTGGAGATGTATGTAGCGTGGGAGCACGCACACACCCTCCTCCACGCACAGAGCAACCGCTGTTTTCGCTAGTTGATCCATGAGTGCGCTATGGGTGGAGATGGGTGTAGCGTGGAAGCGCACACGCACCCTCACCCACCCGCCGCGGCAGTCACATGGGTGGTGTCCACTAATGCCCACGTAGTGGATCTGCGTGGGCATACGTGGGCTCATCTCAAGTGAAAAGGGCCATTGTGTGCTACACTGATTTCCAGCTATACCACTTACTTATCAGAATGGCATGTGGGATTAAAGCTGTTTTTAAACTAGACGCTCCCACTTATGTCCACTCATGGGACACGTGTGGGAGCATCCCATTTGTATTCGGAGGTGAGTGGGTGCACGTTCCCGAGACCCACGCACCTCCACCATCTCCACAACACCACCCACTATGGAACAATTGGTGAAAAGGCGGGTTGCTCCATGCATGGAGGTGGGTGGAGATGGGTGTGTGCCCGTCTGTGTTCTCCCCCCACGCATGGCCCCCGCAGCAGTGCTCCACCGGCTGTACACGGACCCCACCCCACCCAGCCAAAGTTTATAAACAGCCAAAGTCATACAAAAGTCTGTTATGTCACCAGTGGGGGTATTTTGAGTGCAGCCTCACAGAGAACCATTCTTGGTCCAGTGCTATAAAACGTATTTCATAGTCTTCATCAGAGACCCATGTTTATGTATTGTTAGAGAGAGGCCAGCTTGCATTCTTCACTTTAACGCATGAACATTCTATTACTTAAAAAATTGGCACCGTTTATCCTATTTGCCTTAAATTTGGCAGAGAGGATCACTTGGTACAATCTATCCAAATTTCATATAAATAAGATGAAAACCAAACAAAATTACAGTAGTTTGAAAATCAGAATTAAAATTAGTTTTTCTTCCTGTTTCAGACGGTTTTCAAAGAGTACTTTAAGAAAATTTTGGTGAGGTGTAGTGGTGCTAGGAAATTCAAGGGTGCTGTCTGGTGTGTGTCTTTTATTTTTCAAAATCTGTCTGGTAATTTTAAAGTTATAAGGTTTTGAAATTCCCATATTAGTCAATGGAGTGTTACTGCTACTCTTCCCCCTTTAACCCTTCCCCACTGCGCGTCCTGGCTAGGGAGCTACAACTGTGGGAGTTGGGGGTGTTAAATCATGGGCAGTAAGGGGTGCTGGGACTGAGTGTAGGGGTCCAGTTATGGGGAGGGGAGTGTGCTGGAATCAGCAGGGGGGATAAATTACAGCCAGGGAGGGGTGCTGGGAAGCTGACACAGGGGTCACTTAGAGTGAGGGGGCTGGGGAGCTGGTGTGCATGGGGTTACTTGCCTGGGGTGGGCTGGAGAGCTGGTGCAGGGGTCACTTGGTGTGGGGGGGGGGGAGTTGGTGCGGGGGGAGTGGTCCCCTGGGATTTGACTGTAAGTCTGCTGATTTTAGGATTTTTGAAAATGGTAGAACTGTGATTGCATTTCAGAACATGGCGAGGGATTCCAGTATATATGGCTGCCTCCACCCCAGAGACAGCCACATTTCAGTACATGGTGAGGGATTCCATTATATATGGCCACACTCACCCCAGACGCAGCTGCATTTTAGTATACTTTGAGGGATTCCAGTATTTATGGCCGTCCTCATCCAAGAGGCAGCTGCATTTCAGTACACGGTGAGGGATTCCTCACCGTGGAGGATATATGGCCACCCTCACCACATTTCAGTACACGGTGAGGCTTTGAAATTCTGAAATTTCATTGTTATGGTGCTAATCATGGTAGTGCGCCAGCAGGGGGAATTTAGTGCATTGCCTTTTTTTAAAAAAGGAGGAAATTCTATACTAAAAAAAGCTTTGATTTAAGGGAAAAGGCCCCTTACAAATTCATGAATGCTCCAAAAAACATAGAAATTGTAAGCTAAGGCTCCTGCCATGTCAGCAGTAAAGATGTATAGTCTCACTTATTATGCTCACTTACAACTTAGGCTCTATGCACCCACACTTTGCCTTGGTCTTTGAGCCCCAGTCCTCTTCCTCTGCAGGTTGGGGATAACACTGAAGCTGGGGACAGGAGGAGGTCACTCACCCCCTCCTTTCCCTATATTCTTTCATTTGGGTTTGGGATAATGGGACAGCTTAGTACTGGCTCCCAGCTCTCCTCCCTTACCCACTAGCCCCCACTGCCATCTCAGAGGACCCTGGAGTCCTGGCTCCCAGGCCGTACCACTCTAACCCACTAGCCCCTAATGCCCTCCCAGAGAACTGAGGAGTTTTGGCTTCCAGACATCCCTGCTCTGCCCCCCTGAGTGGCAACGGCTTTGGGGTGCCCACGCACGTGAAGTGCATGGGGAGTGCTTCCAATGGGTGGTCCCCCACATGGCTACCCCAGCTATGTAGACGGCCACCGTATATTCAGCTGGCCTCGCACAGTGCACTCCTGATTTTTCAGCAGTGCTCCATGAGTGGCCGATGCGTGGGTCACGGGAGTGTGCATTCCTATGCTCCACCGTCACATGAGCAGTTGGATGGTGTGGTCAGTGGAGGGGGGGCGTCTCGTTTAAAAACAACCTCTGATAGAGAACATGAGTAAGGGTGGGTGGGTGGGTGGGTGTGTGTGTGTGTGATGACAAAAAACAAGTGGGAGAGGAGGTGGAATAACAGGGAGGGAGGCAACAAGAAGTGGAATGACAGGGAGGGAGGCAACAAGAAGTGGAATGACAGGGAGGTGGCTATGAGAAGTGGGTGGAATGATAGGAGTATTTCCCATTGTATCCTAGCACTCTTCTGAATCACTTATTTCACTCAGAATCATGTCATTCTACTCAGTTCCTTGCTGCTGCACCCTATTCCTGTTCCTCCCTGTCATTTCACCCATACCACTCACTCTCCCTTGTTTCTTCATCATTATTCCACACTCTCTTGCCCACCCCACACTCCCAAAGATGCAGCTCCGTTGTATTCTTCATAGCCACTTAATGGGATCTGTGAATGACAATAGGATTTATTTCCAAATTGGCATTGCTCTTGTCTCCATTCCTTCCAATGACCATCCATGTTATTAATTTCAGTATGCACTCAGATGACTGAGAGGGGATATGATAGAAGTTTATAAAATCATGAGTGGTGTGGAACAAATAAATAGGAAATGGTTATTTACCTTCTCAAATAATACTAGGACTAGGGGACATTCCATGAAACTAACAAGTAGCAGATTTAAAATAAATAAAAGAAAGTGTTTTGTTTTTTTTACTCAATGCACAATTAAGTTGTGGAATTTGTTGCCAGAAGATGTGGTCAAGGATAGTAGTATAACTGGATGGAAAAAAAAAAAAATTAAAAGTTTCTGGAGGGTAGGTCCATTAGCAGCTGTTAGTCTGTGAGGTTTTGGGAAGAGTAACCGTACTGTTGGGAGCTGGGAGTGAACAACAGGGAACAGATCGCCCCATTGTGACCTGCTGGGTACCCCAACAACCAAAATTGGCCACTGTCAGAGATAGATGCTGGGTTCAATGGACCATTGGTCTGACCCAGTATGGCACTACTTAATATGTTCTTTTCTGGTGGGGCTGCTGCCACCCTGGGGTGGTGGGGATCGCTAGGAGCTGGGATGGCACTGCCTTCATGCGGGAGCCCTGCCCCTGGAGACTCACGCCCCTCTTAATTGGGGCATGATCCCGGGCCCACCACAGCCTTGCTACATCACTGATGCCATTTATTTATTTATTTAAATTTTTGCCTCACCCTTCCCTTAAAAAGGCTCAGGGAGGCTTATATAACAAAACATATAAAAGCATATAAAACACATACAAAAGATAAACATCAAAAACAAACATACCCCCAAAACCCTCAACCCACCCAAAATCCCTCAACGCATCAACCCAATACCACATTCCCCATCTCCCCTCCTCCTTCACACCCTTACCCCACCCCAACCACACCCCTCCAATTCAATCCCCGCTGCCAAAAGCCCGACAGAACAGAATGGTCTTGCACTGCCTCTGGAAGGCCTCCAGGCTAGAACATAGGCAGACCTCCTGTGGGAGGGAGTTCCACAGCACAGGTGCAACGTCCGAGAACGCCATCTTCATGGCTGGGACCCGGTGAAAAAACGGAGTCTCCAGGAGGGTGCCCACAGCTGACTGCAGAGGCCATGACAGGACATGGGCAATCCCTCAGATAAATGGGCTTTAAAGGTCATCACCAGCACCTTGAATTGGGCCCGGAAGACTATCGGCAGCCAGAGCGACATACGGAGCTCCAGTGTTATGTGCTCGTGGTGAACCATTCCCATAAAGAGATGAGCTGCCGCATTCTGCACCAGTAGTAGCCTCCAGACCATCTCCAAGGGCAGCCCCACGTAGAAGCACATTGCAATAGTCTAGCCTCGAGGTGATGAAAGCATGGACAACAGTGACCAGATCCGAGTCAGAAAGAAAAGGCTGCAGCCTCCTCACCAGATGGAGTTGGTGAAAGGCGCTCCTGGCCACCGCCACAACCTGGTAATCCAGGTGCAGCAAGGGATGCATAAGCATTCCGAGGCAGCAAACCCGATCAACCAGAGGGGGCCAAACACCATCAATAAGAGGATTCCCAATCCCCTCCAGGGCATGAGACCAGCTAACCATTATCACATCAGTCTTGTCAGGATTCAGCTTCAGTTGACTCACCCTCATCCAGTCCCCTACCACAGCCAGGCAGTGGGTAAGCACTGAGACTGCAGGGCCTAGGTTGAATGAAAAAGAGAGGCAGAGCTGGGTGTCATCAGCATAGTGATGGCACCTCACCCCAAACTTCAATGGGTGTCTTTAGACACTGTTCAGTGTTCTGTAACACAGTGTCCTACCGTTACAGTGTTTAGACATACCGTCAACACAGTGTTCACCCCAAACACTGGAAGTGAACAACTCCCAGGACTTGACAGTTTAATCAGTGTTTGGGGTGAACAACTGTGTTGACGGTATGTCTAAACACTGTAACGGTAGGACACTGTGTTTCAGAACACTGAACAGCGTTATGTCTAAAGATACCCCAAATGATCTCGCCCAGCAGCTTCATATACACATTGAACAGGAGGGGGGACAGAATCGAACCCTGTGGGACTTCACAAGGGAGATCCCGAGGAGACGATGACCAATCCCCCAACACCACCCACTGAGACCTCCCAGCTAAGAAAGAGTGAAACCACTCTAGAGCAGTCCCGCCCACTCCAGCGAGGTCCCACAGGCAAGTCAACAACTCCTCATGGTCAATGGTATAAAAAGCTGCTAAAAGATCTAATAAAATCAACAGGGTAGAATTCCCCCAGTCTAACTCAAGGTCAGCAACCAAGCCACAAGCACAGTCTCCATGCCATGCCCAGGACGGAAACCAGACTGTGAAGGGTCCAGGAATTTGATAGCATCAGATGTGCCTGCAGCTGACGAGCCACCACCCGTTCAATAACCTTCCCTAAAAAGGGAAGGTTGGAGACAGGCTGATAGCTGGCGGGAGAATCAATGTCCAATGATAGTTTCTTAATTATGGTGTGAGGGGGCAACATTAGCCCCCATTAACCTCAGATTCACTAGCTCTTTTGTCCGGTGGCCACCAGATGTTCGCCCTGGAGCCACTACTCACAGCGTCATCCCAGGGAAGGCCAATGACACCGGGTAGGCTAATCCGGGCTACCATGGGGTAATATGCTGCCCTGTGGCCACCTCCCATGTGTTGGGGGGGGGACATGGGATACTCACGCATCTGCCCTGTGCCCCCCTCATCTGTTGGGGTGTACATCCATTCAGTACCGTATAGTCAGGGTCTCCAGTTGAGCCCAGGGCTCAGAGGGGCAGAGGGCTTTTGCAAGCAGCCTGAGCACTGCTAGGAAATTTTCGGAGTGGGCAGGGGAGGGATTGGGATTGGGGCCAGTACTTCGTCATAAACTTAGAAATGTATCTAGTGCTGCTCAGGCTCAATCAAGAAGGAAGCTTTCAGAGTGGACAGAGGTGGAGCGCTGGCCCTGCCCCTGCCCACTTTTAAATGTCCTTCCTGGAGGGGTTGCCGCCACTCTGGGAGGGCCCACTGGGAGCCAGGCTGGTTGGGATCCCCCTTGAAAGGGCCACTACAATTTGGGGTGTGGGCTCCTTGGGAATCCTGCTGCAGGCTACCCATTCCTAAGGCTCCCAGCAACAGCCCACAGCTGGGTCCCAGTGGCCCCCTGCTTTCCCCAGCAGCAGTGGCAGCCAGTAGTGGCTCCCAGCAGATCCCTGGGAGCAGCAGCACAGTTCCCAGTGTGGTCTCAGCTGCCCCCCACCTCAGTGGCTTGCAGTGGGGCTCACAGCTGGGGCCCCTCTAGAGTGAAGTTGTGGATCCCACATCACTGGGGTAAGCCCCACCTCCCACCCCAGAGAGCTCATCCCTTGTCCCCCACACTAGAGACCCTGCCACCTTGCCCTTAGGGGGCCCATAATAGGGACCCGAGTCTGGGCCCTGCACAGCCTGGCTACTTCTCAAGGTGTAAGCAGACAAGATGTTACCCCACATTAGTAGTCCCCATTAACCCCCGATTCACCTGCTCGTTTGTCCGGTGTCCACCAGATGTTTGCCCCACGGTGTCATCCCGGGAAAGGCCAATGATGCTGTGTGGGCTAATCCAGGCTACCACAGGGTAACGCACTGCCCCGTAGCTGCCTCCTGTGTATTGGGGGGATACAGGGTGTCCACACGGCTACCCCATGCCCCCCATCTGTTGGGGTGCGCATAAGTTCAGTATTATGGAGTCACAGTCTCCAGTCTAGAGCATTGGGTGAGCGACTGCAACTGTAATGGTGATGGGGGGCGGGGGGAGGATGCGGGGGGGAGGGGGCGAACTGCAGCAGGGAGGAATGCCTGCCTGTCTGTTTTGGTTCTGCACACAGCCTGTGGGTGGCAGCTGCAGGAAGGGCCCCACAGAGTGAACATGGGCTTCGGGGGGCTCCCCTCTCATTTGTTTAACACCCTCAGACTTTAGACAGTACCCTCTCTGCCTTGTCTGGGATAATTTATGTCCATTTTCACTACCACCACACACACGCACACACACCTTACTGACTCTCTCCCTTGCAGGGTTGCCAGATTGTTTACAGGAAATCCCTGGAGACAATGCTCAACCACTAAAGTGTCATGATATGCATAGTCCTCCGCTCACTCCTCCGTTCTCCTGTGTCATGTCCTTTGATTGGCAATTAGTAGGTGCTTGATAGAGCACAATTTGTTCATGGTTTCTGCAAATAGACCCCTTCATGAAAAAGATGTAGCTGACACTTATTCCAAAACTAAATTAACATGGAAACGTTAGAGCTCAAATTATTAAGATATTATTCAACTTCAAAATTTATTTAATATTCAACATTTATTTATTATTTAATTCATTTATATCCCACCACCATCCTGCCTCCGGCAACTTGGGGCAGCTCACAGCAAAAGATACAAATACAATAAAACCAAAGTAAAACAGATAAATAAACCATTAATATAAAAACCATCAATATAAAATTACAATAAAAGCAGGCAGAATGCGTAAAAACTATTAAGAAAACCCACCCACCCCCAAACCTCCCCTTACCCCTCCCCTGTTCCAAATGCCTGGCTAAAGAGACATGTCTTGCACTGATGGCAAATGGCAGCGAGATTCAGGCTGTGGCAGACACCCACCAAGAGGGAGTTCCACAGCACTGGTGCAGCCACCGAGAACGCCCGCCTGTGTCAATCCCCCGCCCAGCAATACTCGGGGACCTCTGGGAAGGTGCCCTCCGACAACTACAGGGGCCTGAGAAGTGAGGCGATCCCTCAGATAGCTAGGGGCCAAACTGTTTAGGGCTTTACAGATTAAGACCAGCACCTTGAATTGGGCCTGGAAGACTATAGGCAGCCAGTGCAGAGTCTGGAGCACAGATGTAATATGCTCCCGGCAACCCGTCCCCAAAAGGAGACGAGCCACTGCATTCTGCACCAGCTGCAGTCTCCAGAATGTCACCATGGGCAGCCCCACGTAGAGGGCATTACAGTAATCTAGCCTCGAGGTGACAAATGCATGGATGACGGTGTCAAGATCAGACTCTGAGACATACGGGCAGAGCCACCTCACCAGATGTATCTGGCAGAAAGCACTCTTGGCCACAGCTGCCACCTGGACATCCAGCCGCAGCTGCGAATCCAGGAGTACTCCCAGACTCCGCACGTGAGGTGCTAACACTGGGCAAACCCTGTCATTAACGGGGGACACCTCCTCACCCAGATCATCAGCCTCGCCAATGAGCATCTGTCTTGTTGGGATTCAGCTTCAGTTGGCTAGTCCTCATCCAGTCCTCCACAGCAGGCAGACACCTGGAAACCACTGAGATTGCAGGGCGTGGGTCAGATGAAAAGGAGAGGTACAGTTGAGTATCATCAGCATATTGATGACAACGTACCCCCCACCTACAAACAACCTCCCGCAGCGGCTGCATATACACATTGAACACGAGGCGGGAACAGAATGGAACCCTGTGGGACCCCACACAGGAGACCCCTGAGGGATGAAGTATACTCCCCCAGGACTACCCGCTGAGATCTTCCCGCTAGAAAGGAATGGAACCACTGCAAACCCGTTGCATCCACTCCAGCCAGGTCCTGCAGGTGGGTCACCAACACCTCATGATTCACTGTGCCAAAAGCCGCTGAGAGATCGAGTAGAACCAGCAGGGTCGAGCATCCCCTAACTAGCTCCACTCACAGGTCGTCGACCAAGGCCACAAGCTCAGTCTCAGTGCCATAATTAGTGCTTAAGAATGTAAGAAGTGTCAGACTGGGTCAGACCTGACCTGACTGACACTCTAGCAGGCTTTCTGTTTCTGATGTACTTAAATAAAATGTATTTGGTCATAATGGTAGGATGTGTGTACACTTACCTTTTTATTTAGACATTCCTAACTGTCTACTTCCGAGATTGCACCAGCACTGTCACACTTGATCAATGACTTGGAGTCATCCATGTATTTCTCACTACTCCTTGCTGCTTTTAGCAAAGGACTGTAGATTTTCCAGTGCAACAGCAATATTATATTTTTCAATGCATTCCACCCATTTAAGAACTTAGCTGGAACATCTTGAGAGATTCCTGAACATTATATGGTCAAAGATAGGGATCATCCTGGACACTGGACAGACAACATCATTCCTGGACCGTCCAGGGCAATCCTGGACATCTGGCAACCCCACTCCCACTGATCTTGACCCCTCTGAGGCCTCCTTGTTGTCTCCCCATTTTCTCTCTCACTTCCCTCCCACCCACACATCCACTGTTGCTACGGTCATTTCTCTCTCCCTTTACCTCAGCTGCGATTTCCAAAATGGTGCTGGCATGCCCACTTCTGGAACAAGAAATTTGATTTGTGGCTGCAGTATCAATCAGGATTCATGCTACAGAAGTGGATTGGAATTTTGAAAATTTCCAAAATTCCATTTTGGAAATTCTCTCAAGTCAGCCAGAATGGAGCTAGGGGGTTTGACAGATGCGTGTTTCTTGTGCCAATCTATATGAAGACTCCTTCATTAGCAAACGTTCCAATGAACAGAGGTAAACTGAGGTAACTACTTCCATTTCATTCAATAAAAGTAACTACTCCACTTTGGTAGCAACAGTGAAAACCAAAGTAGTGCTGTGTCAAAGGGTATTTTCAGAAGTTACGCCGGGCCAATTCACCACAGCGAATCCCCAGTGGGGGTGAATGAAACCACCACCCCCGTGGTAAAAAAAAGCCCCGAACAGATGTTACAGGACCAGGACCATGGCAGGGAATCGGACCGCCAGATCACGGACCGGGGCAGCACAACAGACGTTACGCCAATCCCCGGCTGTGGTCAAAACACCCACAATCCACCGGGAAGGAGCGGGACGCAGACATGGCCGCCCGAGGGCAAACGAAGTCACAAGGCACAAAAGGGAATGCCCACACCAGGAAAACGGGAAGGGAGGGGGGAGGAGGGAGAAGAGCCGCCTGGGTACCACACACAACAGGCACACAGACAACAGGGGCACAGCGGAACACACAGCACAAGCNTTGGGGCAGCTCACAGCAAAAGATACAAATACAATAAAACCAAAGTAAAACAGATAAATAAACCATTAATATAAAAACCATCAATATAAAATTACAATAAAAGCAGGCAGAATGCGTAAAAACTATTAAGAAAACCCACCCACCCCCAAACCTCCCCTTACCCCTCCCCTGTTCCAAATGCCTGGCTAAAGAGACATGTCTTGCACTGATGGCAAATGGCAGCGAGATTCAGGCTGTGGCAGACACCCACCAAGAGGGAGTTCCACAGCACTGGTGCAGCCACCGAGAACGCCCGCCTGTGTCAATCCCCCGCCCAGCAATACTCGGGGACCTCTGGGAAGGTGCCCTCCGACAACTACAGGGGCCTGAGAAGTGAGGCGATCCCTCAGATAGCTAGGGGCCAAACTGTTTAGGGCTTTACAGATTAAGACCAGCACCTTGAATTGGGCCTGGAAGACTATAGGCAGCCAGTGCAGAGTCTGGAGCACAGATGTAATATGCTCCCGGCAACCCGTCCCCAAAAGGAGACGAGCCACTGCATTCTGCACCAGCTGCAGTCTCCAGAATGTCACCATGGGCAGCCCCACGTAGAGGGCATTACAGTAATCTAGCCTCGAGGTGACAAATGCATGGATGACGGTGTCAAGATCAGACTCTGAGACATACGGGCAGAGCCACCTCACCAGATGTATCTGGCAGAAAGCACTCTTGGCCACAGCTGCCACCTGGACATCCAGCCGCAGCTGCGAATCCAGGAGTACTCCCAGACTCCGCACGTGAGGTGCTAACACTGGGCAAACCCTGTCATTAACGGGGGACACCTCCTCACCCAGATCATCAGCCTCGCCAATGAGCATCTGTCTTGTTGGGATTCAGCTTCAGTTGGCTAGTCCTCATCCAGTCCTCCACAGCAGGCAGACACCTGGAAACCACTGAGATTGCAGGGCGTGGGTCAGATGAAAAGGAGAGGTACAGTTGAGTATCATCAGCATATTGATGACAACGTACCCCCCACCTACAAACAACCTCCCGCAGCGGCTGCATATACACATTGAACACGAGGCGGGAACAGAATGGAACCCTGTGGGACCCCACACAGGAGACCCCTGAGGGATGAAGTATACTCCCCCAGGACTACCCGCTGAGATCTTCCCGCTAGAAAGGAATGGAACCACTGCAAACCCGTTGCATCCACTCCAGCCAGGTCCTGCAGGTGGGTCACCAACACCTCATGATTCACTGTGCCAAAAGCCGCTGAGAGATCGAGTAGAACCAGCAGGGTCGAGCATCCCCTAACTAGCTCCACTCACAGGTCGTCGACCAAGGCCACAAGCTCAGTCTCAGTGCCATAATTAGTGCTTAAGAATGTAAGAAGTGTCAGACTGGGTCAGACCTGACCTGACTGACACTCTAGCAGGCTTTCTGTTTCTGATGTACTTAAATAAAATGTATTTGGTCATAATGGTAGGATGTGTGTACACTTACCTTTTTATTTAGACATTCCTAACTGTCTACTTCCGAGATTGCACCAGCACTGTCACACTTGATCAATGACTTGGAGTCATCCATGTATTTCTCACTACTCCTTGCTGCTTTTAGCAAAGGACTGTAGATTTTCCAGTGCAACAGCAATATTATATTTTTCAATGCATTCCACCCATTTAAGAACTTAGCTGGAACATCTTGAGAGATTCCTGAACATTATATGGTCAAAGATAGGGATCATCCTGGACACTGGACAGACAACATCATTCCTGGACCGTCCAGGGCAATCCTGGACATCTGGCAACCCCACTCCCACTGATCTTGACCCCTCTGAGGCCTCCTTGTTGTCTCCCCATTTTCTCTCTCACTTCCCTCCCACCCACACATCCACTGTTGCTACGGTCATTTCTCTCTCCCTTTACCTCAGCTGCGATTTCCAAAATGGTGCTGGCATGCCCACTTCTGGAACAAGAAATTTGATTTGTGGCTGCAGTATCAATCAGGATTCATGCTACAGAAGTGGATTGGAATTTTGAAAATTTCCAAAATTCCATTTTGGAAATTCTCTCAAGTCAGCCAGAATGGAGCTAGGGGGTTTGACAGCTGCGTGTTTCTTGTGCCAATCTATATGAAGACTCCTTCATTAGCAAACGTTCCAATGAACAGAGGTAAACTGAGGTAACTACTTCCATTTCATTCAATAAAAGTAACTACTCCACTTTGGTAGCAACAGTGAAAACCAAAGTAGTGCTGTGTCAAAGGGTATTTTCAGAAGTTACGCCGGGCCAATTCACCACAGCGAATCCCCAGTGGGGGTGAATGAAACCACCACCCCCGTGGTAAAAAAAAGCCCCGAACAGATGTTACAGGACCAGGACCATGGCAGGGAATCGGACCGCCAGATCACGGACCGGGGCAGCACAACAGACGTTACGCCAATCCCCGGCTGTGGTCAAAACACCCACAATCCACCGGGAAGGAGCGGGACGCAGACATGGCCGCCCGAGGGCAAACGAAGTCACAAGGCACAAAAGGGAATGCCCACACCAGGAAAACGGGAAGGGAGGGGGGAGGAGGGAGAAGAGCCGCCTGGGTACCACACACAACAGGCACACAGACAACAGGGGCACAGCGGAACACACAGCACAAGCACACGCCCGGGCACGTACACACACACACACACACACACACACGGGACTGGAAGGGAAGGGAAGGGAAGACACGTGGGACCAGACCACACACAAGGCACACCGGGCAAGGGGGGGGGGCGGAACAGGGGAGAGGGGGGGAAACGGCACAGGGGCAGGGAAGGACACCGGCAACTGGGACCACAACCCCCACAGCAGAACAGGCCACACGGGACCCCCCCAATACCGCAGGGGTGAAAATGCACGGAGCGGGAGAGTCTTGCATCCAGTAGCCCAATGCAGCTGGCACAGTGGGGGCCAGTACCCAAGCAGTAAGAAGCAGGCAGGACACAGAAGCATGTTCAAGTCGGTTTATTAGGAAACACAGGTAGTACAGGAAAGGCCCAGATCTATACCAAGCCCCAAGACTCGGTGTGTGCAGGAAGGAGGAAGGAAGCTCCCCCATGCTCAGGCAGAGACACAAAGAGAGCCGAAACATCCCAGCAGAGGAGAGCGACCAAGCAGGTCCCAGCATGAGCAGGACAGTTAGGATGGGGGAAGGGTGCCCTGAACAGTCCAGCAATGGCCCCCGTGCACAGCAGACAAACGTGATGAGGTGCCTTGGGGGGAAGCAACTCAACGGCTGCAAGTCCAACACACAGGCAGTCCCGGAATGGGGGGGGCCCTAGGAGCACAGTCCCGAGGCACAGTGGGAGCCCACACAGAACCGGGTGCGGGCCGGGAACGGTCCTGCAGGCACACTTGGACCACACACCCCGGCGAGGGGGGCCAAGCAGGAGTGCCAGTGCAGGGCTGCCGGTCCAAAGGGCCAAGCAGGAGTGCCAGTGCAGGGCTGCTGGTCCAAAGGCACACACACACACCTGCAGGAGGGGCGGTGCAGGGACCCCAGAACCCAGAGGTCACACAGGCACCCAAGGGGGGGCAGGGGCCGCCGGAGGGGGCGCAGGCGGCCGATGACACTCAGCGGGACCCAGGCGGGTTGTGAAGGCAATGTAGAGAGCCGGACCCAGGCTTCAGAGAAGGCAAACACACAGGAGAACTCCGGGTGCACAGGGAGACGGGGAGGGGAACCCCAGAGGGGGCCCGGTCCCACAGGCAGGGCCAGATGCACCCCAGGAAGCAAACAGCACAGGCGCTCGCCAGAGACAGCAGGGAGGGAGCCATCAGTGGAACCCACACCCCGGGCAGGGGCCAGAGCCCATATGGGGACAGGCAAGCGGGGGCTGGGAGGCACCCATGACTCACAGCCAGCTGCTGGGGACCACCACAGGGCCAGGGGCCGGGTGCCCCGCACGGTGAACCAAGTGGGGCCAAAGGATCATGCCTCGGTGGTACCCCAACAAGGACATGTGATGGGCGATCAGGTAGTAGGCCTCGAAGGGATCCTCCATGGACAGCCCCAACTGCACATCAGAATGGGACCACACGCCAGACAGTGCCGACAGCTCCGCCGCAGAAGGCTCCGACACACAGCAGTCAGCATCTGGGGGCCAAGGAAGATGATCCAGCTCCAGCAGCCGGTGATACCCCACGGGAGCACTGGTGCCGACGGGCCCCGTGGACACAGCCAAAGTAGGACACGGACAAGGCAGGGCCCCCCTCCGCAAGGCACAGTGCGTAGTAGGCACACAGGCTGCACACAGACAGCGCAGACACGGTCTCAGCCGCGGACCAGGCCACATGAGAGCACCTCATCTCCGGGATGCGCCCACTGGGAAAGGGAACCAGTCCCATGCAGGCAGCAATCCCGGGCGCTCGCCTCATAGCCGAAGTAGCGAAGCCCTGAGCTCAGGCTCACATAAGCACCCGACTGGCTGTCCGGGCAGCCCAGGAGCAACTGCACGGCCGGGGTCTGCCACAGCTCACACAGGGACATGGTCTCGTGGAAGGTCTAGCTATGGGGGGCCCCATGGGGGCCGGTAAGCGGGAGCCCGGTGGAAGCACAACCAGACATAGTCCAGCTACACAGGGAGAATAACACCACGGACAGGGGGGCAGGCGGTCACCACAGGGCTGGGGGGGCGAAGGGGGTACCAAGGGGTGCCAAGGACAGGCGAGGCGGCCATAGGCCGCAACAATGTATAGCTACAGAGCGAGGCGTGGGATGCGGACCTGGCACAGCTGCAGGACACTAGCGCCCAGCCAGGCCATCTAATCAGGGCTCCAAGGACACAGTGTAGCAAAGAGGGGGGGGCATGGGTTGATGGCAGAAGGAATGCAGCTGCAACTGGAACAGCCGCGCGTGCCCGGCCTGGTGCTTGGCCTCACGCGCGGCCAGCAGGTGCACCATATCGCACTCCCAGCCACACCTGCCCCGCTCAGGAAGGCCTGGGCACCTGGGGGCAGCCCACCTGCCGACCCTTCCCATTCCCGGCCTGGCAGCACACGCCCCTACCCCGAGGCCAGCAACAGCATGGAGCGGGACAGGGCGCATGCCTACTGCATGTTCCTGGCGGTCACGGCCGAGTGGTACCACGCCCACACAGATCAGCTGCGCATCCTGACCACAGAGCTGCGCCCGGCTGTGGGTGCACGTGGCTGGGAGCGTTGTGCAGACCCGCACGGCCCACCATGCCCGCAGGTGGTCACTGGTCCATCTCAGGGCACAGAGGGTGTCCGGGGCAGCCCAGCAGGCCGTAAGCCAGGGCCGGAGATGGCCCACAGCCAGGGCCCCGATTCTTCCGCGGAATTTTTTTAAAAATTCCGCGGGAGTCAGGGGCCAATTCTGCGCCTCGGCGCGATTTACCATGCGGGGGGGGGGCTTGGTTTGCCTCCTCCTCCCCCCGCACTGGTAAACCCTCAGGGCCTCCCCTCCCCAGCTGCCGGGGCTTGCCCTCCCCAGCTGCTGGGGCGTGCTTGA
>QEPC01006143.1:912960-973074 GCA_003113815.1 Sphenodon punctatus
CCCTGGCTAGAGCGCCAGCACACCCCCATGAGGGCACCCATCCCCATGATCCAGCGGGTGGCCATTGGGGTGTGGGCCCTGGCAACGCCCAACTCCTGCCGGTCCATCTCCAAGCACTTCGGGGTCGGACTGAGCACCGTGGCCTGTATTCTCCGGGATGTCTGCAAGGCGGTGGAGGGGGTGCTCCTGGACAGAACGATCCAACTGGTGGACCAGAGGGCCGTGATGGCCGGTTTTATGACCGGAGGCTTCCCCAACTGCATGGGCGCCATGGACGGCACCCACATTGAGATCCTCCGCCCCTCCGCAGCTGAAGCCATAGAGTATGGCAATAGGCACGGATATCACTCCCTGCAGCTGCAGGCGGATGTGGACCACTGGGGGAGGTTCATAGACATCTTCACGGGCAACTCTGGGCACAGTCACGATGCCAGAATCATGACCATCTCCCCCTTCTATGCCAGGATGTTCCGGGGGGACTTTGCTGACATGGGGATGTCCTGGATCGACGGGCTCCCAATGCCCCCCTGTATCCTGGGGGACCCAGCCTATCCCCTCACCCAGTGGCTCATGAAAGTGTACCCGGTTTCCCAGAACCCTGTGGAGGTGCTGTACAACTCCCGCCTGTGTTCCAGCAGGACTGTGGTGGAGCGGGCCTTCGGGGCGCTCAAGCAGCACTGGAGGAGCCTCGCTGGCCGCCTGCCCTGGACTACACCGTGGAGACCTCTGCTCTGGTGATCGGGGTCTGCTGTGAGCTGCACAATGTGTGCGAGACCAAGGGGGCTGCCCTGGAGTATCCGGAGTCCAACCGCCCCCCAGGCCCAGTGCCCCTGTATGTAAATGCTAACAACCCGCGAGAGTACCATTATGCCAAGCGCATCCGGGACGCCCTGGCGAGGCGCATCAGTCGCGAGGCCGAGGTGTGAGGGAGAACACTGCCCCCACCACCCCGGTGGTGCACCCGGGGGACCCTGGGCCCTGCCCCTGCATGCCCCCCAGTCACCCAGATAGTAGCACAGTAGACAGGACTTCATTTCACCCATTTATTGTCACCCTATATACAGGTACACCCTCACACCCACCACCACCTAATACCCCCGCTGGTGCCCCCCCTCACACTGCCCTCCCCCTGCGGCCGTGGAAATGGCTGGTGCGGTGGAGGAAGCAGCTGGGGGGGTTGGGGAGGGGGCTGCAGGGGTTGGGGAGGGGGCGGGGGTGCTGCGGGGCCCGGCAGGGGGCCCGAGACAGGCTGTGCGGCCGGGGGGGCTGGAGCCATGACAAAGGCACATAGCGTGCCGGCATGGAGGAGCAGGGAGGTTCCAGTGTCATGGGACCTGTCCATTTTAGCGGAGTGCTCCCGCACCATGGCCTCGATGGAGCACTCCAGCTGCCCGATCGCCTCCACCTGCCTGCTGTGCTCGCGGCGCTCCCGCCTCCGCTCCAGGCGCACCTCCGCCTAGAGCCTCTGGTCCCTCGCCTCCAACCGCTCCAGGGACCGCTCTATGGCCGCCTCCATCCTGTCCATGGCCGCAATCATCCGCTCCCCCTGTTCCGCCGAGGTCCGGACAATTTCCTCCATCTGGTCCTCTCTCCGGCGGCGGACCCATGCCCAGTGCTCTCTCATCCGCTGTGCCAGTGGAACGGGCCCGGATGACTGTGGGTGCCCTGGCTGCCCTGTAGGATGATGGGAGGGGTGGTCTGTTATTGAACCGTGCGCGGCCCCGGCCCTGGGATGGGCCTGGGTCTCGGAGGGCATGGGGGTTTTCCCTCTTGGACCCATCCCCCCCGGGCCCTCCCTCTTCTGGTGTGCCTCACGTACTGGCTTCTGCTGCTGCCTCCTGGGCACCCGCCTCCTCAGCCACCTGGGCCTCAGCTGCGGAGGGGCAGAGGATCTCAATGTGGGTGCCGTCCATGGCGCCCATGCAGTTGGGGAAGCCTCCGGTCATGAAACCGGCCACTTTCCGGGGTGTCCTGTTGGTACAATGGGGGGGTTGGTGGAGGGGTGCCCTGGGGCCAGGCGGGCCTTGGGCCCCCGTCCTGATGTTTGGGGGGGCCCTGTCCGGCCTATGTCTCCCCCCTGCCCCCTGCCTTTCCCCCCTCCCCCCGGCTGCTCGCTTACCCTCTATGTTGGTCTCCGATTCCTCCGAGGCCGGCCCCTCTGTGCTGGAGTGTTCCCCCTGTGACCACTGGCTGAGGGTAACGAGGGTGCTGGCCTCAGACTCCGCCTGTCTGGCCTGGGGGGGCTGACTGTCGGGGCTTCTGTCTGGGGGGGGCCTGCAAGTGCCGGAGGTCCCGGGGTGTTCCGACTGGGTTTCCGGGACCCTGGAGCCAGTGTCTTCTTTTGGGGCAGCAAGGGGAGGGGGTACCTCGCCTCGTGCCCTGCCCTGGACCACAGCGCACCCCACTAGGCGTGGGGCAGCAATGGACCCCTTCATATGAAGGATGCAGTCCAGGGCATCGTAGAAGGGGGCAGTCCGGGCTCCGTGGCCGGACCGCACGTTATTGTCCCGGTTGGCCTTGTACCCCCTCTTGAGTTCTTTGGCCTTTGAGCGGCACTGTCTGACGGTCCGGTGGTGCCCTGCTGCCTCCATGTCCCTCACTATGTCCCAGTAGACATGTTCGTTTCGCTGGTTGAGGGCGAGCTCCAGCTGGTACTCCAGGGTCCCCCAGATCCGTATAAAGTCCAGGGTCTCCCGCAGCCCCCACTGGCCCCCTCGGTGGTAGGCCCGTCTCCCCCTTCTCTCCTGTGGTTCCTCCTCGTCCTCCAGCCGGGCTGGGCCTGTGTCCTCCGGGGGCTCGTCCGCCCGGGCTCGTTTGCGTGTCTGTGGGCGTCACAGAGGGGGTTTTACTGCTTGGGTTCCGTTCTGCCGGGCCCCATCCCCCCCCCGGCTGCCCCTGTGCTCCCTGTTCCCCTCTCCATGGGTTTCCTTACCCGTTTCCTGGGCGCCTCCTCCCCCGGTCCGGCTGATGTCCCCGGGGCGGCCTGTCCCGGCTGCACCTGCGGCTCCTGCTGTCCCTCCACCACCTCTATGTGCAGTACGACCCCCCTCCTCTGCTTGCGCTCCCTCCACTGCCTCCTCCTCATCCCTCGCTCTCTCTCCCGCTGCTCTCCTCCTCACTCCATCCTGCCACGTTTCCCTGCTGCGGATTGCCCTTTAAATCTCCCTCCCTGGTCTGTGTTGTTGCCAGTTGCCTGGCAGCGATGCTGCGTGCTTTGACCCTGGCTGGGAATCATTTTCTTTGATCCCGGCCGGTGACTGCCGTACAGACGTTACTTTTTGTTGTTTCCCGGCGGGGATCACTTTGGCCATGCTTTCGGAGCTCATCCCGCGGGGAGCCTGGGAAGCGTGGTTGACACATTGGCCCCATGTGGGTATTCACTGTGGTGAACAGCTGGCGGCCGCCAAACAGACGTTCAGGGCGCTTTGGCCCCGCCACGGGCTTGAGCGTGGTTCACTGTGGTTGACTGTGATCTCGTAACGTCTGAAAATACCCAATTTGTCAATCACCCCTCTTGCTGAGATGTCATTATCACTGAGCCATCATCACCACCCTCACACTGATTAAGTGTTCAGTTGTTCACAAGAACAGTTCCTTTGAAATACAGACTGAAGAGTATAATATACTCCTGATTTTTCAGGAGTACATACTTTTCTTACTCCTGAATAATATTGGTTTAGCACTTTGTTTGTGTGAATGCTTCAGAAATAAAATAGAAATAATGCTCTGCTACATGAAATTAGCTGTTAGTCAGAACATGAACTTAGAACAAGACTTAAGGTGCTCAATCTAGTTAGTTCATGCAAGACAAACTGAAGAGGTAACTTGATTGATCAGCAGTCCAAGAAGTACACAGGGAGGAGATTTGTGATGTCTGGACAGTCTATCAGACCAAAGCAGAACAAAATCCAATAGCTGAGAGTTGAGATTAGATAAAGTCAAACTAGAAATAAGTTGCAAAGTCTTAACAGGGAGGGTGATTTACTATTGGAACAGCCTACCAAGGATAGAGTGGGCTCTGACATTCCTTAAATCTAGATGGAGTACCTTTCCAATAGATTGGCTCTAGCTCAACCAGAGTTAGTGGGCTTACTGTAGGAATGATTCTGTGAATTTCTCTGGTCTGTGTTATGGTGGGGGTGGCGGGGGACCAGCCTGGATGTTCACAGTGGTTGCCTTTCCCCTGAAAATCTGCAAATCTGTGAAAAACAGCCATACAGCAAAGGGCATGGGTAGGATCTTGTCCCTAGTAGGAAGAGCAGTAGGTACATGAAGCAAGATGGAATCACCCAGGTTGGGCTGGGCCAGGGCGCGGTGTGAAGAGGAAAGTGCCGCGGGATACTCTTTAATGAAGCGCGAATGGCCAGGGCCAAGCTCTGTGTCTCATGGGTGAATCATCACAAGTAGGAGTCATTGGCATGAGTAACAGGTAGGCTCCCATGGCGGCAATGCAAGCACGACCCCGTTCCTAGCCCTAGCCTGCCAAACTCAGTAAAAGCACAGTGTGGAATCGGAAACCCTGAGAGCACCTGAGCCCCCAATGGCTCCCACCAACCTCTCCCAATAGTTCCCTAAAGCCCTGGCTTTTCCAGAAATTTGAATTGTGTTTCACTGCCTTTGCCCCAACTACAGTTCTTCCTTGTGTGGATTTGGCTGGGAACCCCCTTCCTCACAGAAGATGCCACAAGTTCTTCTGGGACCAGTATGGATGGGCTAGCTAGCACTACAAAGTACGGGGGTTGTAAAGAGGCAGTTTGGACGAGGGAGGGCTCTGCTCCTGAGACTCCTAAACCCCACTGCAAGCTACCCAGGACTCCAATGAGAGCCATGCCACTGCTCCCTCCAGGGGGCCCTCTGGGAGCCACTGACACCACTACTTGAAGGGCTGTCTGGGAACCACTGCAGGCTGCCACTTTCACTGAAGTAGGGTGGCTTGAAGTTCCACTGCAGGCTGCCGCCATGCGCCTTAGGGGCAGGAGGCCTGCAGCTGAGCTCATGGGTGGTGACCCCCCGACACTCCTCCAAACCAGCACTGGCAGCCCACCTAAGGTTGCTCCTGGACAACCTCATTCTGTAAGGGTTCTGCCCCTGAGCAGCAGCAACCTCACTAGGAAGGAAGTTTTAGGAGTGGGGTGAAGGCAGGACCAGAACTCCCCCCTCTGAAAATTTCCTTCTTGGTGGGACCTTGTGCAAGAAGTGTGAGTGCTGGCCTGCTAGGGAATTTTCAGAGTGAGTGGGGCCAGCGTGCTGGTCCTGCTCCCTCTGAAAATTTCCTAGCAATACTCAGGCCACTTGCAAAAGTTCCCATACCCCCAGAGTCCAGGTTCAACTAAGCCCCCTCAATCCATGGTAGTTATGCCATTGTGCAGTGTCCTTCATGGGGCCAGTGCAAGTTCTGCCCTCTAAACAGCTTCAAAGTTCCCTAGCTAGGCAGAACAGAATAGGGGTGGACAATGTAATTTTTTCCCTTCCTCTCCACATCTTGATGTCCCTTTGCAGGAGAGGACAGGGCTGGGTAGTGCAGATTCCATTCCTCCTCTTCACATCACAGTGCCCCTACTGGGAAGTGTGAAAGATGGGGTAGCTAGTACATCTAGTGGCATAACTTTGGGCTAAATATTGGGGGGGGGGAGGAGGAATGCTGGATCCACCTCTGACTGACAGAAACCCTGCTCTTCATGTACAGATTCTTCATCCCCCTAACCCAGAAGCCCCCATTTACACTGAAATCATTTGAAAACTAGAATCTGAGAAGTCTGAAACTATAAACTTCTACTGCTGTGGAATGGTTTATTATTCCAGAGTTTGCATGTTCTCTGTCTATTTAATTTTCAGTGATGGGCCAAATTAATGAAACACAGAGAACTGATTTATGCTTAGTGGCCAACCAAGAACAAACCTCAGATAGAAATAGCACATGGGGCAATCTAAGACCAAACTCTTTTCCACAGGGGCAACCATGGAGCAAGGGGGTTCAGTTGAGCCCCTGCTCTGGACTCTGAGAGTGGAGTGAAATCAGCACACCACCTCTGCCCACTCTGAAAATTCCCTAGCAGCACTCACACTTCTTGCACAGAGTCCCACCAAAAAGGAAGTTTTCAGAGTGGGTAAAGGCAGGGCCGGACTTGGGTTTTTAGCACCCCATGGCAACTCAGGCTGCCATCCCCCCAGCTCTGGTGCACACACAGGGAGGGAGACAATGACAGTGCCCAGCATAGAAGCAGAGACTCTTCCTCTGCACTTGGCACCACAGCAGAGAGTGTTTAGGGGGGCGGGCAGAATGGGGGTTCTCCAGGTGGGGATGGATGGGGAGTCCCCTGCTCTAGTTTGTGGGAGGCATGGATGAAGCAGTGCGGTTGTAGTGGCGGCGTGAGGAGGCAGTGCCATGACTGGGTGGGCGCAGGCTGAGAATAGAAACCCCCAAATCTGCTGCCCTAGGCAGGTGCCTATATTGCCTGCCCCTAAGTCCAGTCCTGGGTGAGGGTGGGCTGCTGGCTCCACCCACTTCCTTCCTGGCAGGGTTGCTGCTGCTCTGGAGGGGACCTATTGGGAGATAAAGTGGCAGCTGTCTTCTTGGGAAAGCCCTGCCCTGCCCTCCCCACCCCATGACCCCGCACACTTGCCCTTAGTGGGGCCCATAATTAGGACATGAGCCAGGCTCACCACAGCCATGCTACACCGCTGCTTCTCCATGCAGATCTCTGTTTCCACGTGACAGCTTCTTCTTTCCCTACATTGGCCCAGCAGTATGCCTCATCCCCCTCCCCCCCTCCCTTTGAATGCCCGCATGTACAGTTTAAAGTTATAAACCAGGCAGGCAGACCCTACACAGTTGCTTTGCAAGATAACTTACACAAGAAAATATAGTTCAGGAAAGACAAATGGTACAAAAAAGACACCTTTCAAGTATAAATGTCCTGTTGTTAAATTTAAAGGCAAATTTTCACTTTGTCTCTCAGCAGGGAGACACACTCCATCCAGGTCTGCCCGGAGGGCATGTTTCTCCCCACCTCTCCTTCTTGAAGTCCCAGGGTGACAGCCTCCCCACGCCCCAAAACCTTTTGTCCTGCAAATTAAATCAATCATGGTGAAGGTGACTTAAATCAATTACTCCATTAAAGAACTGTTGTTTTCAGATGCCCTTTCCCCCCATGCTCCCTTTCTCTCACTGAACTCTACCTGAATTTCTGAGCTGCTGGAAGCTCTTGTCTGGGACTCAAAATGTGGAGGGTACTAGGATTTTAGCGTCCCCACCCCCCGAAAGTTGGAGATGATGCACTCCTATTCCCCAATTTATAACTATGTCCCTGAGTGCAGTTTCCTCCTTCTCCCTGCACATAATAGTGCCCCCTTTTGGGAGGGCAGGATTGGGCACTGATCTTCCATTATGTCACTGTGCCCCTGACTTGGGAGGGCATGTCTGGAGCTGGGCAGCACAGGCTTTCCCCCTTCCCCCCACCCCGTGTCACAGCACTCCCTGCAGCCCTTGACAAGTGTGCTCCCTGCAGGAGATTTGTGGGGGATCCTCGCCTTCCTGTGTGCCGCACTCTGGAACCTGCCTGCGGTGCCTGCGCTGAACAGTACGGACCAGGCGGGCGCCAGCCGGTCCATCCAACAGACGTACGACCTCACCCAGTACCTGGAGCAACAGCTGCGTGCACTCGCTGGCACCTATGTGAGTGTGGGGGCCGGGGCCAGTGGCCTGTCTTGAGACCCTATGATCTCTCTCCTCCCACCCCGCATCTTGCCCACTACCTCTCCCTCCCCATCCCTCCTCATCTACCCTGCTCAGTTTCCTTCCCTTCCTCCGTCTTGCTCCCTCCCCCAGCATTGGTTTGTCTGTAGCAGCACTGGGATGGGACAGCAATGATTTTTCTCTGTTCCCATGGGGTGGGGGGTGTCCGTGGATGGTTGTTCTCCCCCCACCCTTGCAGCTTGACTTCCCAGAGCCTGGTGCAGGAGTAAGAATGAAAAAAACAGCTGGAACATGGTTCTGTGACAGGATCTGGATCTGCACAGTGCTGGGCTGTTGGGGTACTGAGGAGGGGTTAGGGGGGCAACACTGAGATCCTGAACTGGATACAGGCCTCCCTAGCTAACTCAGTATCTCCCTCCTGCTTTGAAACATCTTCACATGAATGGGGCACCACCACCCTGCTCCACCCTCTCTACATCATGGCACATCCTGGCAAAGTGCCTGACATGGTGCCCTCTCCCTGCCCCCAGGCGCCGGGGGAGTCTCCATGTTTACACTCTGTTGTGCGTCTCCTGCTGGGATGAGGTGAGGCCCCGTCTGTCAGGACTCGCCTGGAAGACGCTCAGCTGTGGAAAGAGCAGAGACTGGGGGCACCGCCCGACCCACCAACCAGCCACCCCAGTGTATCCCGTCCCAGTCCCACCAAACAGCCAGCCGGCCTGCCTCCTATTCCCCACTACCAGCCCTTGACCAGCCATCTTAATATTCCCTGCCCCCATCCTAGTGACCAGCAAATCTGGTATCTCCCACACCACACCACTAACCAGCTAGTCTGGCATCCTGTTCCCCCCTATTGACCAACCAGCACAGTATCTTCTGCCCTCACCTCAATCCACTGACCAGCCAACCCAGTATCCTCTGACCCCAGCCCACCAACCAGACAGTTTTGTATCCCCTGCCACAATCCCACCTTATTGATCAGCCAGCCTTGTATCCCCCACCCCCTTCCTAACCCAACAACCGGTCAGTTTGGTATCTTCTGTCACTCTCACCCCTCTGATTCGCCAGCCCAGTAACCCCTTCTCTTACCCACCAACCAGGCAGTGCGGTATCTCCTTCCCCTACCACAACCTAACCAAAGCACTCTCTGCCACTGGGCACTAAGAGCAATCATGAGAATGTCAATAAGATGTGAGTCTCTTTGCCATCTGGTGATTGAAACGTATGGGGCCACAAGTGCCAGTGTCTCCCCCCCTCCCCCCAGCCACTAGTGATAGAAATTTCCTTTTTTTTAAAAAGTGAAGCTGTCTCGGTGATTATGAGACTCCAGGAGCCAAGGCTTTATGGAAACAACATATATCCCACTTCCAGTGTAAAGGCCACACCGATGCTGTCCTTAAAAGTGCCCCAGGGTTCCTGTCTTGCCCCTTCAGCATAGCTCCTGCTGGGGTCACTGGGAAGAGTGATGGGTTTTGATGGAGATTTGGGGGGGAAATCTGGTCTTGCATTTGTAACATCACCCTTGAGCGGCTGAAGACAGGTAAGAGCATCATCATGCCAGGCTGCCCAGGCTCTTTCAGACCTTCCTCCTGGTCTACTCACATAATTCCCGCTGCCTGGAAGAAGGGTGTCATCCTGCCCCTCTTCTAAAAGAGTGATTGACTGCAGCAGCTCTAGAGACATCACTCTGCTCTCAGTTCTTGGGAGAGCCCTCTTTTTCATTTTTGATGTCAGGCCCAGGGTAGATGAGGCAATTGCCCAGGGCACTGCAAGAAGGGTCCTGCAAAATATGCTGGTCAGGGAAGTGAGTCCTGGGACAGGCAGTGACCAGAGCAGGGCTCCGTGCGAGCTGCAGTGGTGTGGCGTCATGCCTCCTCCATTCTAGAAGTGCCCCTTCCTCTCCCTCTTCCGAAAGGTCCTTCTCCAGCAGGACACTGTTCCACAGCAGGTCTCTGGGGGGGCCCTTCCTCAGCAGCAGGGGCAGCATTACTCCTCCCCAACAGCATGTGCATGCAGAGTTCTGGCATGGCAAAGAGCCCCTATGGCTCTAGTCGGGGCTTCCAGGAGGTGGGAGGCAGGAGCACTTCTTATTGGTTCTCTATTAGCTTTAGAAAATAAGAAAGCAGTTCCTAACCTTCCAGGGCAGAATGTTGATTGAAAGCTAAATGCATATAGGAAACAATGGTTTTTTTTTGTTTTACTTATTTTTACCTTTGTTTCCTATATGCATTTTGCTTTCAATCAACATTCTGCCCTGGAAGGTTAGGAACTGCTTTCTTATTTTCTAAAGCTAATAGAGAACCAATAAGAAGTGCTCCTGCCTCCCACCTCCTGGAAGCCCCGACTAGAGCCATAGGGGCTCTTTGCCATGCCAGAACTCTGCATGCACATGCTGCTGTTTACTTTAATTAAATTGAAGTAACTACACTACTTCCGTAGTGTTCGGAGAAACAATGTAAACCGAAATAACTTGATTTAATTAACTCAAAGGAACTACACCCCTTCAGCAGCATTCAGACAAACAGTGTAAAGTTTATACTGTAAATGAAAGCCGTACTATGTCAATTTCTACCCTGGCTGAGGCCTAAGGATTGCTGAACAACAGTGTAAAGTTTATACTATACTGTAAACGAAAGCAGTACTATATCAATTTCTACCCTGGCTGAGACCTAATGATTGCTGAACTGAGGTCACTATCTTCACACTAAGTGTTCACACTAACTGTTACCTTGAAATACAAACGAAAGGGAGTGTGTACTCCTGATTTTCCAAGAGTATGTACTTCTCTTCCGTGGGATACTATCAGATGCTATCACACTTAAGAGGCTGTTACTCAGTGTATCTTTGGGATCCTGCAGGGAGTCACTGAGAGAACCAGAAAGAAGCACTCTGCCTGAGACTCATAGATGAACCCTCCTGTACATAGTTGAAGAATATTGTAAGTAAACTGCATTACTGCAGAAACTATAGCTGTTGGTGTTGTTCTTGAGAACTATAACACATGGTACCAGCCCAGGAGTGCTTTGGGCCTGCTGGGAGTTTTGGACCTACTGGGAGCTGATTGCCTGAAGAATGCCTCACATCTACTGTGAGCATCTACAGGCTGAGAATATGGAGGGGCTCAGAACGATGGGACCACTTGATATGTCCAAAAACATGACAGAAAATTGGAAGCAGTTTAGACGGGAGTTTGAGTTATTCCTGAAGACTGGTGTTGGAGCTGAGATGATGAACAAAAAGTGGCATTCCTACTTAATATTGCAGGCCCAGAGACACTTGATCTTTTTAACAATTTATAAGTAAATGAAGAACAAGCTGGCTTCGAGACTGCCTGTGATGAGCCAATTTGAGCCATATTGCATTCCTATCCTAAGCCAAATTTAACCTGAAAGATATCACTACTCCTGAATAATGTTGGTTTAGCACTGTCTGTGTGAATACTTCAGTAGTAAAACAGAAGTAAGGCCCAACTCCATCAGATTAACTGTTCTTTGGAATGTGCCAGAGTCAGTGGAAGTGAGATTCAAACCCATGATCCCAAGATTAGAGGAGACTTGCAGTTGAAGGAGCCCTTATCCTCATTTTAATTCCTGTATTTGTGTGAACAAAGGCAAGGTTAAAGTGAGTTAGGAGGGAGCTACCACACATGTTTGTGTGAACAAGCCCTACCATTGGGATGACTGCCTGAGTCTGCAGAGAGGCGAGCAGTGTTTCAGAGGAGTGGACACCATAGTTAATCTCATTGGAGCATTTACAAAAGAACCCAGTGACTGCATTCTGGTATTGATATTAACTATTTCACTACTAATTATGCAGGCTGAAGGTTGAGAGAAAAACACAGAGGGTTGGGAATGAGGAATTGCTGTGGGGAAGGGAAACTCAGATGAAAGAATGAAAGTAAATCATGGTGAAAGGAGGATGGAGAAAGGGAGGAATAACAAAGAAGCTGAAAGAAAGTCAGCTGCTCACAGAGCAGGGTATTCAATAATCAGGTACAGAAATAAACACTGTATCTGTGGAAGGGTTGTTTCTTCAGAAGGGGTCCTGCAGGGCATTGTAGGGAATCAGAAGCGATGCTGGCTCTCCCACCTCCACCAATTGGCTATGTTCTGAAAGTGTCCCATATCACCATGCATTGGTGATGTGGGAATTGGTTTATCAGCAGGGAATGTGCACTTGGGTGTCATCTGACATAAGGGGAAAAATCCATCCTGTCTTTCCAATCCTCCTGGGCTCCTAGCCAGTTGCTGAGACATACACTGTCAGGGAGCTGCTGAATGTGGTAGTAGCTTCCCGATAGGAGGAGATGTGGAGGGGGCAGGGCTTAACCTTGAACCTAAGAGTGGTGTTGGAACAGTGGCCCCTCCGGGCTCTGGGGAACAGCAGTGGGACTAGGGCAGCAAGATATGATTATTTTTATTATTTTATTATTTTAATTTTATTATTATTATTAACATTTATATAGCGCCAGCCATGTGCCTGGCACTGTACAGAACATAGAAATAGACGCGGTCCCTGCCTGTGGCTTACAATCTAAAAGACAAGGAGGGGGAGACAGGGAGAGGGGACAGTGGGAGAGACAGGGGAGAAGACAAACAAACATTCAGGCGGATGCGAAGTCTCAGGTGCGTGTGCTTGGCTTGGTTACAATCAGGTTGGTTGCAGCAGTCTGCAGAGGAGGGCAGACAGTAAGTATATGGGGAACGACTAGCAGGCATTGGGAAAGGCGGCGAGGAAAAAGTGGGTCTTGAGGAGGGATTTGAAGGAGCGGAGGGAGGGGGCAAGGCGGATGTGGGTAGGGAGGGAGTTCCAGGCATGGGGGGCAGCGAGGGAGAAGGGTCGAAGGCGGTTAGGTGAGCAGGAGAAACGAGGGAGAGTGAGGGAGGGGACAGAGGAAGAGCGGAGAGCGCGTGCAGGAGTGCGTAGGGAGATTAGGTCCGAGAGGTAAGGGGGAGCTTGGTTGTGGAGTGTTTTGAACGTGAATACCAGGAGTTTAAACAGGATACGTTCAGGAAGGGGGAGCCAGTGAAGAGAGAAGAGGAGAGGCTGCACATGGTCGAAGCGACCGGCAGAGTGAATGACCTTGGCAGCAGAGTTTTGGATTGCGATAAGGGGGGACAGGTGAGAGCGAGGGAGGCCAGCAAGGAGGAGGTTGCAGTAATCGAGGCGAGAGATAACCATGGCATGAACAAGGGTTTTGGCCGAGGAGGTAGAGGACACTTATGAAAAATACAGGTTACAGGGCTGCATTGGCGTCAGTGCAGCCCTGCAACCTGTATTTCTCTTAAGTGTCCTCTAAACTGTGCATACCGGGCCACCCTAAGTGGGACCCCCATAGGTAAGCCCTGCCTTTCCAGTCTACAGTGACCTCCACAGCACCCTGCTCAAAGCCACTGTTATCCGACATAACAGTGGCTACAGACAAGGAGCTGCTCCCCATTGTTTTCGTGCAGGCAAACAGAGAGGAGCAATTGGGCAACAAACACGTAGCAGGCCATGAACAGACATAACAACCTTCTTCATATTTGCCACCTGAATGAATTAGTAGCGTTATATCTGGTTGCACACAATGGCTCCCACCCACCACACTGGTCATTTTTCTCCCCAGCATCTGTTCTCCTTTTGTCCCTATCTCTGAATTTTCCCCTCCACATTGCAAGCTCTGCTCCCACCCACTCCCCAACCCAGCTGCTACAATCAGCACTGCTGAGCAGGAAAGCCTCCTCATTAGCATGCCAGGCAAGATTAGGGCAGACAGGAGGTTCTCTTTGCAGGATCCAAAGCCCTGGATTTCATGGCATGTCTTTTGATTCTAGGGGTTTACCTAAAGCCCAAGCTGCTGACACCACAAGCCTTTCAGGACACATTTAATTAAGTTGGGTCTGCCTTGTGCCTTCTGCTTAACTCCTGAAATGTTCACACGACAGACCATTAAACTGAAGTTATTCAGGAGTAAGAAGAGAAGTAGGCAGTCCTGAAAAACCAGGAATACATACTCCCCTTTGGTTTGTATTTCAAAGTAACTGTTCATGTGAACACTTATCAGTGTGAGGGTGGCGACAGCGGTTTAGTGATCATTCAGCTACAGAAATTGACATAGTATGGCTTTGGTTTGTTTATTTATTTATTTGGGCACTTATTTGACCTCCTGCTGAAGCAGTTCGGGGCGGCTAACAATTTAAATATATTTAAATTGGTCTTCATTGTCTTCCAAAGGAGGAGAGGTCCGGGGTCACCTGGGCCTCTGCCGGAAGGGAGTTCCACAGCCTTGATGCGGCCACCAAGAACACCCTCTCCATAGTTGCCCCGTGGGGGATGAGGCAGTCCCGCAGGTAGATAAGGCCTAGACCATTTAGGGCTTTATAGGTAAGTACCAGCACCTTGAATTGGGCCCGGAAGACTATAGGCAGCCAGTGCAGAGAACGGAGCTCTGGTGTAATGTGCTCCCTGTGAAGAGACGGGCTGCTGTGTTCTGCACCAGCTGCAGTCTCCGAACCGTCACCGTGGGTAGCCACATAGAGTGGGTTACAATAGTCCAGTCTTCAGGTAATGAAAGCATGGATGATAGTGGCCAGGTCGGAGTCTGAGACGTACGGCCAAAGCTGCCGCACCAGGTGTAACTGACGAAACGCCCCCCTCTCCACAGTCTCCACCTGGGCATCCAGGCAGAGCTGGGAATCGAGGAGCACCCCCAGACTATGAACCTGGGAAACCAGTGGGGGGTGAACCCCATCAATGATGGGGGCGCCAACCCCACTGCCTTCCCCACTAGCATCACCTCCGTCTTGTCGGGATTCAGCCTCAGTTGGCTTGTCTTCATGCAGTCCCTCATTGCCGCCAGACATCAAGTAAGCACTGAGACTGCCTGGTCTGGGTTGGATGCGGTCCAGATGCCCCTGTAGCTGCTGAGCCACTACCTGTTCAATAACCTTCCCTAAAAAGGGAAGGTTAGAGACTGGTCGATAGCTGGCGAGGGAGTCAACGTCCAGTGATGTTTTTGGGAGCAGAGGCTGCACCACCACCTCTTTGAGGCAGCTCAGCACTCTGCCCTTCCGGAAGGAGGCACTGACCACCCCCGCCAGCAATGACTCCAGCGTCTCCTAGTTGGTTTACACTGTTCATCTGAATGCTACTAATATAACTGATGTGAAGAAGTTACTTTGATAAATCAAAGTAGGTACTTTGGTAAAGTTCTGTTTATCAGAACAAGCCATCAGTTTCTGTTCTATATTCCTAGCTCTTGTGATTGTGGAGAAGAGCTTGAAAACAAGACAGCTGTGTTAGTGAAGAAGGCATCGGAAACCAAAAGGCAAATAAAGAGCCAATATTTCTGATTATTTTTTTGAATTCTATGATTTGAGGTGGAAGCTGACATTATTTTAGAATTTTGGGGGTTGGCAGCCCTGTCATAGTTACTGCCCCTTTTGCAGCCCACAGGAGGGGTGGGTCTGGCACTGCCCAAGGGAGACCTGTGTCCTCTGAAGTGCTGGGGGAAATGATGGAAATCTTCAGGCTCCTTCTCAACCCACTTGACTTCTCCATGTCCCCAAGTCCCTCTCTGCTGCACTCCCCTCCTGCCCCCTGCTCATGCCTACAGTCAGACTCAGGAAGCTCTCCCCGATGTCCCAGTTTTGACATTGCTGGCCACGTCCCAGCCTGCCCTGCTTGTCAGTTTCCGCTGGGGCTGGCACGTTGTTTAGGGAGAGCTGTCTCTACTTGCCTCCAGGCGACACGTAGGAAATTAATTTGTCTCCTGAGCATGTCAGATTGTTCACACGCCTGCAGGCCCTGACACACCTCCCTTCCGCTCTGTGCTTCACCCTCCCTGCCCACCCGCTGCCTGGGCAATCCTGCCACCTGGGGGAGCACCCGTGCTAGCACGGAGGTGGGGAATCCTGGGAACGTGGCTCACCGGGGCAGACGGGTGTTAAGAAATGTGTGTGTGTGTGTATAGGGAAATGTCAGTATGTGCATGTGTTTACACAGGACGGATGGCAGCGCATACATGAGAGTGCTAGCATGTGCATGTGTGGTGTACATGTGGGTGCATAAGACTGTGTGTGTGGCTGCTTGCATGTGTGGTGGTGCTGTGTGCGTGTGTGTGTGCAGGAAGGTATCAGCAGGTGCCTGTGTGTGCACAATGTCATTCTGTGCATGCCTGCGTGTCTGTGTCAGCATGTGCATGTGTGAGGTGTTTTTATTTAGCAGGGATCTTTGTGACTAAGGGTGGTGCATACTCTGCCTTTGTTCCCCCACCCACACCTTCTGTACTGTGTCTCTGGGGGTGGGGGCTGAACCTGCTCTGTCCTTCCACACAACAATTAATTTCCCCACCCCATAAATCACTGCCCCTTGTTAAGCTTTTCCAGCCGCTCCCATTTCCGTCACTGAGGCCCTACCTGACAGACCAATCCCCCGCCCCCGGCAGCCACGTCATGCCCACAGTATTTCACCAATTTCTCCCTACTCCCGCCCCTACCACAGGGAGAGGAAATTCCATTGATCGTGACAGGGTAAGGTTGCCCCCTCCCTAGGGTAATAGAGACCAGGGGGGAAGGGGGCAGTATGGAGGTGTGGTTTAAGCTAGTCTCATCAGAGTGAGTTTAACATTTTCCATCTCTGTCTCCTTAGCTGAACTACCTGGGGCCCCCATTCAATGAGCCGGACTTCGACCCTCCCCGGGTGATTGGGGCAGAGGCCGTGCCCAGTGCCACCGTGGACTTTGAACTGTGGCACAGCCTGAATGACAATGCTCGGCTGGCAGCCAATTACCAGGCGTACAGTCACCTGCTATGCTACCTGCGGGCCATGGATGGGGCAACCCCCGTTGCCACGCCGACCCTGCGCCACAGCCTTGCCCACTTCCGCGCTAGCTTGCAGGGGCTCCTGGGCTCCATTGCTGGCGTCATGTCTTCCCTGGGCTACCCGCTGCCCCCTCCAGTGCCTGCAGGCATCCCTACCCCTCACAGCCACTTCCTACGCAAGATGGATGACTTCTGGTTGCTCAAGGAGCTGCAGATCTGGCTGTGGCGGTCCGCCAAGGACTTCAACAGGCTGCGCAAGAGAGTGCCACCCGCCTCTGTCATGCTGCGCCTCGATGCTCGGGACTTCTGACCCCTGCCCCCGCCTGATATTTCTTCCTCCCCCCCCCACCCACTGCCAACATGTCACTCCTCAAAGGCCAGGACGCTCTCATTCCTAGATATCCACAGCCTCTATGGCTCCAAACCCACCTCCCCTACTGTGTGCCCTGCCCTCCGGTACCTCCCTTCTTTCTGCCATGCTGTGCCTCTAGGTGGGTAACCACTGATCCCTTCCACTCCTCTCACTCTTCTTGCTGCTCTGTCTTTCTCTCGGTGCTCCTTAGATGGGGCATTTGTTTTTCAAAAGGAGGGAAATAACCCTACTCCCCCACCGTCACCAGCATCAATGGTCAGCAATAAGTGACTAGGGCAGCACAAAGCCTAATCTAGCTGTGGTACTTGTTCTCAGCCTCCTGTTCTGTGTTGCTACACCACTGTACTTCCCCCTTCTCCACAGCACTTTCCCTGCGAGTGTGCATTACTCTCTTCTCTCCTAGGAGTCTCTACTATGTAGGTGCTTATGGTGGAGCTTCCCACTGAAGAGAGGGTGGGAAGCACCTCTCATGTCAGCCAGTTGTGGCTGCTGCCCCACCTCCCTCCCAGTCAGGCCATCAGACTTGCTGGCATGGAGCAATCATCACTAGAGAGAGGCGTGTGGGACTCAGAACAGGAAATAATATGGTGCAAAACAGGAACAGGCGAGATTTCCATTATTCATCCAATGGCAAAACAGGCCTCCCCTGCCCCATTCAGGCCACTACATTTGAGATCCACAAAATGGGGGATACGAAACAAAACCAGAAGGGATGGGGCTATGACTCCAGCCAGTTCTGGTATTGTCATCACTGCCTATCTGGGGCAGTCTGCCTGTCCCTCCCCCTCTCCTCTGTTGTGGACAGGGTCTGGTCTGGTCTGGTTAGGACGTTTACACCGCGTGTTTTTACACACACATTTCTCCTGGATGTTTTCTGTTACATCCTGAACTTTTTGTGTGTCTAAATCACTCACCCAGATCTTAAACATCCAGCTCTTTGAACTCCTGCGTAGACCTTCTCCCAGAACTTTTGTGTGTAAAAAGTTCTCCTGGTAAAAACTGCTTTGCTCCAGGAAGCTGTGGTCACTTGGTTTCCATGGCAGCCTGTCACGTCTACAGCTGTGGCTACTTTAGGCTGCCTCAGGGCAGTGTTTGTTTGTGTGAAGAATGCATCCAGGAACTGCCTCAGGGCAGTGTGCGTGTGAAAAATGCATCCGGAACTTACTTGTGGACTTGTAAACCCAGAGGACTACAAAATCTGGAACTTTAAGGTGTGTGTAAAAATGCCCATTGTCACAGGGGAGGAGACTGGGGAAGTTTCCCCAGTGTGGTCACACTCATGGTACTTGTTCTTCCATTATCAGGTTGTGTCATTCTCGGTTTGTCTATTATAATATTTATTTATTTGGAAATGTTATTTATTAGATGGTATTTATTGCAGAATTTCTATTCTTGTATTAACAAATAAAAAGCTTTCTCCATGAGCTGCCTGGCCTTCTCTCTCTGCATAGGGTAGGTCTTAGTCACACACAATAATAGATCTATTACATCTATAGATGTAACATCATTCTATAACATCTAGAGGCACCATTGCACTGGGCACTGTACAGACCTCCTCTCCTCCCTCCCCCTGATAAAGATTACAGCCCCATTGCATTGGGTGCTGCACAGAGGCAATGAGAGAGACAGTCCCTGCCCTGCACTGTGGGGCTTACCAGGAGACAGAGTGCAGTAGAGGCCACGTTCTGAAAAACAGAGGTAAACTGAAGTAAATCCTTTGATTTAATTACATTGAAGTAACTACTCCACTTCAGTAGTGTTCAGAAGAACAGAGGTAAAACCAGATGGGGAGACGGGGGGCCACAAGGTTACTACTTTAACGTAATTAAAGCAAAATAACTATCCACTTCAGTAGCATTCAAGCAGTGTAAACCGAAGTAGTACTGCGTCTCTTTCCTCTCTAGCTGAGATTCAAGCCATGTTCTGACAAACAAAGTTAAACTGATGTAACTACTTTGATTTATTTAAATTGGAGTAACTACTCCACTTCAATAGCATTCAGACGAACAGTGTAAACAAAAGTTACTACTTTGATGTAATTAAAGTGAAGTAACTACTCCCCTTCAGTAGTGTTCAGATGAACAGTGCAAACTTCCAACCACAATGGGTCAATTTCTGCCACAGCTGAGATGTAATGATCAGAGGTCACTATCCACGCACTGATAAGTGTTCTCATAGTTACTTCGAACCGCCTATCCTACCATGTCCCTTTGTGGCCCCTATGGTTGGTTGGAGGCGCTCTCCTGCGGGTTTCGTCTGTTATCTTTGTCCGTGGGGTGGGGGTGCATGGGAGGGTGTTCTCAGTTGCTGTCCCCATGTTGCGGAACTCCCTTTCCCGCAAGGGTCACTTGAGCCTGAGTCTGGGCATCTTCCAGAGGTGGTGCAAAACCTTTTCATTTGGAAGAGCATTTGGCAGGCAGGGATAAATAGGGTTGGTTGGGTTTATGGATAGGGGTATAGGGGAGGAGGGGAGTTTGAGGGGAGAGTGTGTTTATTGTATGAATTTTAATGTTTTTAATTTTTTTTTATGGATTGTAAGCCACCCTGAGCTTTGTGGGAAGGGCAGCATAAAAATATGAAAAATAAATAAAATAAATAAATGTAAAAGAAGGGAAGTATGTGCTCCTGTTTTTTTCCGGAGTACCTACTTCTCTTCCTATTCCCAAATACATTCAATTTAGCGCTCTGTCCATGTGAATGCTTCAGGAAGTAAACAGAAATAAGACTCAACTACATCAAATTAACTGTTGGAACATGGCCAGAGCTCAACAAAGAGCTGTAGATGTCAGAGCCAGGAGAACCATGAAGCAGAGGATCAGGTCATTCTGATTAGGCCTGAAACGACATGCGGCAGAGTGTCTGACAATTCTGCTGGAAACCTCCTATCCATTGCTATTCTTCTGACACGGCATGGACACGGCATCCCCATACTTATTCCGATGCTTGCTGCTGCTTTCCGCCATTGCCTGTCGCTATTTCTCGGCAACAGATAAATTGTCGGAAACTGTCAGAACTTTCGGAACTGTCGGAAATTATCACTATTATCTTAAGTGCTGCAGAATACCTGGAACTGTCGCAAAGTGTCGGATAGTGCCTTAAATTGATGGCAAATGCCGTTGGAGCGGTGGCAAGACTGTCGCAATGTCGACAGTAAACAGCGAAATGGCAAACAATGCTGCCGCTTCAGGCCTAATTCTGATTGCTTGTAGGACTTTCCACCTGAGGAACTGAGCACATGTGACAAAGGCAATTTAACCTCCCAGCTGTCTGCCTTGAGCAGGGGCAGGATTCTTATTCCTCAGAGGCACTCTCAGGACCTATGGGTTTCACAACAGTACAGTTTGGGGCAGAGCTTAGCTCAGAGTGGAACTCAAGAACTTGGGTCTTAGTCCCTGCCATAGTCTAGTCACTAGACCCTGTGGTCCCTGTCTCCCCACCTGGGAAGAACTGAGTTGCTCATAAAATCAAACATTACAAGCCTGACCTTTTAAAAAACCCGTAGCTATATTCCCAAATCACAAAGTTAAAAAAAAGTCCTGTCTTTTGATGTTTTAAGTCCCTCTGTGCTTTGCTCCCAGTGTGTATGATATCATTTGAGCTTGAACATTAATTTTACAGCTATTCTTACTCTGCCTGGGACCAAACTATAGTGTCTCCCCCACTCTTCTCCCCTTTCTCTTGCTGAGGATCTCAACTTCTCTGCCTAGAGCCTCTTCCCAGCTGTCCTGGTATTGCTATCCCAAAAATTTATACGTTGGAACCCCAGTTCCTCCTCATCCCCAAATCAATTAATGTTATGAGTCCTCCCTCAGATATCCAGGCCAGCTATTGGCCTGTCTCTAATCTTCCCTTTTGAGGGAAGGTTATTGAATGGGTGGTTGCCCGAAAGCTCCAGGCCCTTCTTGATGTTATCAGATTCCTGGATCTGCTTCAGTCAGGTTTTTGACCTGGTTATGGCACGGAAACTACACTTGTGGCCTTGGTCAATGATCTGAGCCTGGAGACTGACAAGGGAAATTCCACCGTTTTGATCTTGTTAGATCTTTCAGTGGCCTTTGATTCCATTGATCATGAGGTGTTGCTGACATGACTGCGAGACCTGGTGGGGGTGCACAGGACTGCTCTCGAGTGGTTCCACTCCTTCCTGTCGGGGAGGTCGCAGAGAGTGGTGATGGGCGATTGTTTGTTGTCCTCTTGTGGGGTCCCAGAGTGCAATTATGTCTCCCCTCTTGTTCAATGTGTATATGAGGCCACTGGGTGAGATAATTCAGAGGTTTGGGGTGAAGTGTCATCAATATGCTAATGACACCCAGCTCTACCTCTCTTTTTCATCCAACTCAGGCCCTGCAGTCTTGGTGCTCACCCGATGCCTGGCTGCTCTCAGGAACTGGATGAGAGCGAGTCAATTGAAGCTGAATCCAGACAAGACTGAAGTGATGATGATTAGCCAGGCCCAGTTTTGTGACCTGGAGGGAATTGGGACTCCTGTTATTGATGGAGTAGTCCACTCTCTTCTGGTCAATCACATTCACAGCCTCGGAGTGCTTCTGGACCCCTTGCTGCACCTGGATTGTCAGGTTGTGGCTATGGCCAGGAGCGCTTTTCACCAACTCCATCTGGTGAGGAGACTGTGCCCTTTTCTTTCTGATTTGGATCTGGCCACCATCATCCATGCTTTTATCATGTCGAGGCTAGATTATTGCAATGCACTTTACATGGGGCTGCCCTTAATGACTGTTTGGAAGCTGCAGCTGGTGCAGAATGTGGTGGCCCGGCTCCTTTCAGGGATGGGGCACCAGGAGCACGTTACACTGGTGCTCTGAAGTTTGCACTGGCTCCCTAAAGCTTTCCAGGCACAATTCAAGGTGCTGATTTTGACCTTTACAGACCTAAATGGTGTGGGTCCCACATATCTGAAAGATTGCCTGTCTTTCCATGCTCCATTGCGGTCCCTGCAATCGGCCGGGAGTGCTCCCTGCCCTCCGGTGGGTACTGCCTGTTAGCCTTGTTCACATGACAAGGGCTTGCAGGGAGGCATTCTTGGTTGCCACCCCAGTGCTATGGAACTCCCTTTCCCTGGAGGTCTGCTTGAGCCTGAGCCTGAGCCTCTTCCAGAGGCGGTGTAAGACTTTTCTGTTCAAAAAGGCATTTGGTGAGCAGGAATAGGGGATTGGGATGGTCTTGGGGTAGGGGGTGTGAGGGGGGATGAGGTGAAGGGGTTAGGGAGAGGGTTGGTAGGTGGGGTTTAAGGTTTCTTTTTAAAAAAAAATATTATTTTTGTAAGCTGCCCTGAGCCTTCAAGGGAAGGGCAGAATAAATATTGAATGAATGAATAAATAAATAATAATAATTTAAAAATTAATGTCCCCCATCTCCTAAGCCATTGGTAGGGAACCTGCTGTCCATAGCTGGTTTTTTTTATATGACCGTTTCCCAGTTCTGAGATCCAGCCTGGGGATCTAGTTCATACCCTCAAGCACTGAAAGAGTGAGCTCAGGGGAGGGAACAGAGATGAGGGCATGCACTCAGACAGAGGATGGATCTATAGCACAGATTCATGATCTGGTTCCTCTCCTTCCTTCTTCCACCCTGAGCACCCCCCTTAAACACTTCCATCCCAACTCCCATCAGGCCCATGGAACTTGTGCTAATTTTCAAAATGGTCAATCGGATGGGAAAGGTTTCCCACCCCTGTCCTAAACCCACACCAACTCAACCCACCGATCTGTGCCTTTTCTTAAAGCAACCACACTCCTCCTTCAGTCTCTGGGGCTCTCTCAGTCCACTGGCAGCTCTGGGGGCAATTCACCATACCAGGCCTGGAGTTCAGGGACAGCTTGTGGAGAAATCTCTTCTGCATATTTCTAGGGCTGGTAGAGCAGGGACTATTGAGGGAGGAGTGATCCGTTTTGCTCAGGAAAAGAAGGGAAGAGAAGAGAGGGCCAAGCTGCTGAATTCTCTCTGCTCTCTCATGTTACAAGAATGGTGTCAGCTTTTCTCTCTCCCTGCTTCTCTACCCAGAAACTCCCATCCGGCTGGGCCTGAGGAAAGGTGTCTCCTCACCTCCTTCAGAAGCTCTGATTGGTTATTCTTCCCCAAGAGGCAGGGCAGCCAATCAAAGAGCAGTTTCCCCTTGGCATGGTTGGCTCTTCTTTGAAACAGGAGTCTTTGACCACGTTCAGATGAATAGAGGAAAATCAGTCATCATTTTTATTTAATTAAATGTCACACCATTTCGGTAGCATTCAGACAAACAGTGTAAACTAAAGTGATTGCTTTCATTTAATTAAAATTGAACTAACTAACCAACCGTGGTACAAACAACTCAAACAAACAATTCAGACAAACTGTGTAAAAATGAAGTAGCTACTTTGATTTCATTTACTTTGGTGCATTCAGGCAGAGTAAACCAAAGTAGTATTGCATCAATATCCCTCCTAGCTGAGACATAGGCCATTTTTAGATGGATGCTGGGAGGGGGTGTCCGTGTGCACTCAGTGGAGTACGCACACACTTCTGATGGGTTGGGGAGGGTTTAGATGGTGACGGGCCAGCCACCCATGCTCCAGCACAAGCAACCCGGGGTTTTCCTGGTTGCTGCATGCGGGGAGATGGATGGAGGTGCAAGGGTCATGGGACCAGTGTCCACCCACTGCCACTTTTAAACAGGCAACACTGGGTGGACTTGCGTGGTACTGCCTCATCTAAAAACGGCCAAAGAATATTTTTAGACACTCATCACCCATGTTGCAGAGCTGCATAGTGTGCCAATGAGGCCCTGCAACATGCATGATGGGTGGGTAATAGGTGGGGAGGCACTTGTCTAAAAACACCATACCCACTGTATTGTAGTCACCACCCTCACATTGATAAGTGTTCATAAAAAGTTACTTCAAAATACAAAACAAAGGCGAGTATACTCCTGATACTCTTCCTACTCCTGAATATTGTTAGTTTAGTGCTCTGTTCATGTGACTACTTTAGGAGTAAAACAAGTTAAGGCCCAACTACATTGATTAACAGTTTGTCTGAACATGGCCTCTGTGAGATAAAAAAGCCAACTTTGGAAGTGGATTTGGGATTGCTGGCAGCCCTGGTTTTAACCAATGGACCTCACTCCCCCCTGAGCCAGGCCTGTTTGCTTTACACAAAAGATCCCACTCCTCACCTTAGAACAGCATGTGAGGATCCAGCCAATTCTAATGGCTCCCAGCACTCAATGGCTGATTGGGTCCCTTCCAGCAGTGCTGAAGTCAGTGAGGGGTTGAGTAAGGAGAGAGCAAGGCTCAGCTTCTCTCCTCTCCCCTCCATCCCAATAAGTATCTCTGTCCCATACAGTTTGGGAGAGCATTGGGTCCCTCTCAAGCATCAGTGCCTTTGCGAGATTTCTAGATACTTCCCTCCTCCTTCCCAAGTGACCCAACTCTATTATAAAGCAAGCCCCTTGTGCCTCCACCCCCAATATACTGGACTTCCTGGCCGCAGCCCTCCCTAGGGTCGCTGTTCTGCTTTCAGTCCCATATTCCCTGAGATGTAGAGTCTGTCTCAAGGGGTCGGCAGCTCTTAGCAGGCTCTCCAGCTCTGCCCCTGCCCAGGCAGCTCCCTTCCCAGCAGGTTCTCTCATGACAAGGGTCTTGCAGAGCTCTCCTAAAGCTTCCTCAATTCTTCCTCCCCAGCTCCTTATGTGCTTGGCCTTAGGACATTGGTTCCCTTCTCTAGGGGTTAATTCTCAACAAATGTGACAATCCTCACCAACGCCAGAGCTCCTGTGCCTTGGAACCGAGCTGGCTGACCCAGGCCCAGCCTGCAACTATCCCAAAAGAACATGCTCCTCTAGGAGCACAACCAGAACTTTTTAAGCAGGGGAACTTTGACTGCCTAGAAGCCCTCCCTCCTGATCCCAGCCCTGAAGCAGTTCTCTTCTATTAGCATCCTGGCCTTCCCCACTGGCTCCTCTTCCCAGGCACCTTCTCGTACCCCTGAGACAGGTAACAGGGGCCACTTGTGTCCCAGCAGAGGTGCTCTGAGCCTCTTTTGTGGCTGTGAAGCAGCTGCAAAAAAAGCTAATGCAATCCTGGCATTTATTAGGTGTGGTATTGTCACCGGGGAGGGGGGTGTTTGGGGAGGGTAACCTCGCTCTCTCAGATATGCAGTACCAATTCATGAAAGGCTCTCCTGGGTCACAAGGGAAATGGGGGACAACAATGCCCCTCAGGATAGTAGGTCGGATGTTACCTCTAATTAAAGAGAACAAGCCACTATCATCATAGGGTGCCCTGACCCGGAGAGGCTGCAAGGTACCCCCACACGCCTTCTCATGCACGCTCAGGGAAGGAACGAGGGGCTGAGGGAGGGTCATGAGGAGGAACGTAGTGAGGAGAGGGACTCAAGGGAGGGGGCCCTGGAGGGGAGGAGAAGGGGGGGACCACTCACACTCACTGTCGCACTTTGTTCACTCTCTCCAGTCACTCATGTGTCAGCCAAGGTAAGGTAAAGGGAGGAAGGGTCCACACGCCCAGGCAGGGGAGGTAGTAGCAAGCACCAAGTTCACAGGAAGACAAAACACAAGCGCAAAGGGGCCGGTTCCTCTGAAATCACCAGCGCTGCTCTGAGCGTGGCGCTGGCCTTTAAGTTCCATGCCCCACCCCTGTACATGCCTGCAGCTGCTCCGAGCGGCGTAACAGCGGTGGGGGCGTGGCCAGGGGCGGGTCTGCAGCAGTAGACGGCGTTTCCCGGCTTGAGGCTGTTGGGGGCGGGCTGAGGGTTCTGCGGCGTTCTCCATTGTTGCCGTCATCGGCGGTGTGGCTGTGGGCATGGTTACTGCCCGTGTGGTGTCCCTGGGTGCTGCGGTTCCTGCTGTTCTCGTCGGGCGGGGCTGATGCCAGAGGTGGCGGCAGCTGACAGGTATTGCCAGTAGGGCTGGGGAGGTGTTGCTGCCCCTGTATAAGGCTCTGGTAAGACTGCATCTGTAATATTGTGTTCAGTTTTGGTCACCAATGTTCATGAAGGATGAATTTAAACTGGAACAAATAGAACTAATAGGATGATTCGAAGAATGGAGAACCTATCTTACAAGATGAGTTTAAAAGAACTTGGTCTATTTAGCCTGAAAAAAGAAGTCTGAGAGGAGACATGATCACATTTAACAAATATATAAGGGAAGTTAATACAATAGAAGGGGAAGGTTTATTTAAAAAAAAGGTAAGTAAGGATACAAGAACAAATGGATACAAACTGGTCACGAATAAATTTAGTCTGGGACTTAAAAGTTTTTTTTCTATCAGGCCACTTTTATACGAGGTACTTAGAAGTGCCTCTGGAGCCCCATATTCTGAGGAAAGCCGCGCAGGGAGTGTTCACATGCTCCCCGCGCTACTGGAAGTGACATGCTGCCCGTTCTCAGCAGCGTCAGCGGCTGGAGACGCGGGGCTCTGAAGAGGCACGTTCTGAAAGCCTGCAAAGTGAGACTTTCAGAACACGCCTCTTCAAAGCTCCGCGTCTCCAGTCGCCGCCACCACCGCCACTAGGGCTGATGTGGCAGCAGCTGTTACCATGCCGTGATTCCATTCTGCCATTTCGGAACTGCCCGCGCCACACTGCGGCTTTTCTGCGGACATTCCACGAATTCTGCCGGCATCCTGCAAATTGCGAAAAAATTGCAGAAACTGTCAGAAAACCTCTGTTCTGCTATTTTGTGGAGCTGGAGGAATGGCGGAAGTAGCGAAAATGTCATATTTCCGCTATTTTGCGAAGCCTGTGGAAGTAGCGGGATTAAATTAGTGGAACTGCGGAAGTAGCGGAATGAAACTAGCGGAATGAAAGCCTCTGCCACGCTGTACCACTAATTGCGGAAATGCTGTTTCTGGCGGAAATAGCTAGCACTGCGACATTCCGCTACAGCCCTAACCGCCACCATGAATGGGCAGCACGTCACTTCCAGTAGCACAGGGAGCATGTAAACAAAACACCCCCTGCACGGCTTTCCTCTGAATACGGGGCTCCGGAGGCGCTTCTAAGCACCTCATATAAAAGTGGCCTCAGAGCAATGAGCTACTGAAATAAACTCACAGGGACAGTTATGGGAACAAATAATATGTTTTAAAACTGAGTTGGATAAATTTATGATACAACTTCTGAAGGTTTTTCTACTTGATGTTACAGGAAGAATCATAGTTGAGGAACCATACTCTAAGCTGTCTTCAAACAAGTGCCTCTACACCCCACCCATTACTCATGCATTACCCACTGGTTGCCATGGGTAACAGTGGGTAATGTGTGGGTAATGCATAGGGACGCGCTTATCTGAAAACAGCCAACGGCCCTTTATAAATGGGCCATGGCTGGGGGGGGCGGTCCATGGGCACACCGCTGCAGGGACAGCGCAGGGTGGTGGTGGATGCACATGGGCACACACCCTTCACCCATGCATCTCTACACATGCACCTGCACATAGCAACCTGCATTTTCGCCGGTTACTCCATGTGGGGGTGATGGGTGGAGGTGTGTGTTACGTGGGAGCATGCGCACATGCACACTGACCCACCCGCCACCACCGCTTTCAAACAGGATGCACCCACTCATGTCCGCCCCGTGGCCAATGAGTGATCATCAATGGCTCATCATCAAACTGGAGAGAGGTATTTAATGGGGTCCCACAGGGCTCTGTCCTGGGCCTGGTGCTATTCAGCATCTTTATTAATGACCTGGATGTATCAGTGGAGGGAATACTTAAATCAAATTTTCAGATAACGCAAAACTTGATGTGGTAACCAACACCTTGGAAGATAGAACTGGAATTCAAAAGATCTTGATAGGTTGGAAATTGGGGCTAAAATTAAGTGAAATTCAACTGTGATAAATTTGTGTGATTGTATTTATGGCTCTTTTTACATGGGCCATGGCGTGGGGGGTGTTGGTGTGCGCCGCAGTCTGCATACGGTGGGTGGGGGTAGGGTGTATATGGGTGCACGCCCATCTACACTCACATCCTCCCATCAACACTGAGGCGGGGGGTCAGTTGGTAGAAGTCAGGGGGGTGGAGCCTTTGTCATGGTCTGACCATTACCTCCTTAGGCATGCATCCTGGCGCATGTCAGCCCGCAATGGGGTGCAGGACCTATTAGATCGGTCCACCCCCGGAGACTTATGGACCCGGATCCATTCCGGAATGCTCTGGGGGAGTTTCCCTTGGACCTTGACACCCACTCTGTCGATGATCTCGTAGTCTTCTGGAACACCTTGTTGGCTGAGACCACTGACAGAGTGGCTCCCAGGCATCCACTGCCCTCCCGAGTCTCCTGCAGGTCTCCTTGGTTTACTGAGGGCCTGTGGTGTTTGAAGCAGGAGAGCAGGCGGTTGGAGTGACGGTGGAGCCGGACTCACGACAAGTATGATCGATCGCAGCATAAGAGCAGTTTAAAGGCCTATGCTGTGGCGATGCAGGCAGCAAAGAAGCAGTTCTTTGCTGCCCTTATTGCATCTGCAAAGTCACGTCCAGTGGAGCTTTTCCGGGTGGTGAAAGGTTTGATCAGTGACCGCTGTGACCGGTTTATCAAGTACTTTGTAGATAAGATCGCTCACATCCACCACGATTTTGGTACCACAGTTATTGCAGAGGATCATCTTGGGGCTATGGATGCCCCATCCTGTCCTGTTTTGTGGGATCGGTTTCAGATGGTGTCACCTGCCGATGTGGAGTCCTTGTTGGGATCTGTTCATGCCACCACTTGTGAACAAGATCCTTGCCCATCCTGGTTGGTGAAAGCCAGCCAGGAGACGTTACGACCGTTGCTGGCTGGGGTGGTTAGTGCCTCCATTTGGGAGGGCAGGGTGCCTGACTGCCTGAAGGAGGCTGTGATTAGGCCCCTGCTCAATAAACCATCTCTTGATGCTGATGCTTCTGCCAGTTATTGGCTGGTCTCTAACCTTCCCTTTTTAGGGAAGGTTATTGAACGGGCTGTGGCACGGCAGCTCCAGGAACATCTGGACCACACCGGTTTCCTTGATTCCTTTCAGTCTGGTTTTCGGCCTGGGTATGGTATGGAGACTGCATTGGTAACCTTGGTTGACGATCTCCCTCTGGTGTTGGACCGGGCTCATCAGACCTTTCTGGTCCTGCTAGACCTTTCAGCTGCATTCGACACAGTCGATCATGAGGTGTTGTTGACTCACCTGCAGGACCGTGCAGGGATTGGCGGGATGGTCTTGGACTGGTTTCGTTAATTCCTGGCCGGGAGAACTCACTGGGTAGTCTTGGGGGAGTGTACATCTTCCCCCTGGGACCTCACGTGTGGAGTCCCACAGGGAGCCATTCTCTCCCCCCACTTGTTTAACATCTATATGCAGCCGTTAGGGGAGATCGTGAGAGGGTTTCAGGGCATGCAGTGTCATCAATATGCTGATGACACTCAGCTCTACCTCTCTTTTTCCATCGACCCCAGGCCATGCAGTCTCCTTATTTTCCCAGTGGCTTTCAGCTGTGGGGGCTTGGATGAGGTTGAGCCACCTGCAGCTGAATCCTGACAAGATGGAGGTGATGTTGGTGGGCAAGGGCTTGGGGGCCTGTGAGTGGTTGAATCTCCACTTGTAGGGGGGGTTCGCCCTCCCATGATTTCTCAGGTGCGGAGTCTGGGTGTGCTCCTCGATTCACAGCTCAGTCTGGAATCTCAGGTTGTGGCCGTGGCGGGGAGTGTGTTTCAGCAGTTACAGCTTGTCTGGCGGCTTCGGCCGTATCTCTCAGACTCTGAACTCGCCACTGTCATCCATGCCTTCATCACCTTGAGGTTGGATTACTGCAACACGCTCTACGTGGGGCTGCCCGAGAAGCTGGTCCGAAGGCTGCAGCTGGTGCAGAATGCCGCGGCCCGTCTCCTTATGGGGGCGGGTTGCAGGGAGCACATGACACCTGTGCTCCGGGCTCTGCACTGGCTGCCTATAAAGCACCGGGCTAGGTTCAAGGTGCTGGTTTTGACCTTTAAAGTCCTTCACGGCCTGGGCCCTGCTTATCTACAGGACCGCCTCACTCCCCATGTGCCCGTGAGACCCCTGAGATTGTCCGTGGGAGCCTTTTTGGAGGCTCCCCGGGCGAGATGGGTGGCCACCGATGTTAGATCTTTTTCAGTGGCTGCCCCTGTGCTGTGGAACTCGCTCCAGGAGGAGGCTTGGTTGGCCCCCACTCTCCTGTCATTTTGACGTTTGTGTAAGACCTGGCTGTTCCGTCAGGCTTTTGGTGAGGGGGGGGTGTAGGGTGAGTGGGTTGGGGGGGAGTTGTTTTTTCTCCTGCAATAGAATTTTTAACTTTTAAATTGTTTGCTTTGTCTTTTGTAAGCAATGACCTGCGGTCACGCTCTAATAAATTTGAATTTCAATTTTAACTTTTAAATTGTTTTTATTGTTTTATTGTTTTAATTTGTTGTTCGCCGCCCTGAGCTGCCCTGTGGGCAGGAGGGATGGAATAAAAATCTTTTATAAATAAATAAAAATAAATAAACATGCACAGAGTCACCTCTGTTTTGTCCGTTGCCTCCGTGCGTGGGGGGATGGGTGTAGATGGGTGTGCATGGGAGCGTGCATGCACGCACGCACGCACGCACACCCACACCCACCTAGCCGCGGTGCGGTGCGGTTTAGACGAGACTCACTCACACATGAACACCCAGATTTCTGGGTGTTCATGCGTGGGCACCGCCTGTATATAAAGGGCCATCTTTACCTGTGTTCACTACATTTCCCCCATTGTTGCCAATGTGGAAGATGCAGTGAACACGGGTCCCTGTAGTTATTTTGGTGCAGAAGTGCAGTGAGGCTCTCCCAGTTTAACAGGCCTATAAGGAATGGAAAATGCAGACTGTTCTGCAAATGCATGCCCTTTTCTAAAATAGCGGTGGCAACGGCATTGGGGCTGATCCCAAACCCTGTGGATCTCCTGTGCGTGCACGCGATTCCTGTGCAGCACAATGTGCCTGCAACGGGGATCCGTGGGGTTTGGGATCAGCCCCATTGCCACCATTTTGGAAAAGGGCATCCAGTCTGTGCATGTACAAAATGGCCACTGCACATGCTCAGACTGACTGCCCTTTTCCAAAATGGTGGTGATGCTGCCACCACCATTTTAAAAAAGGGCACATGCTCAGAATGGTCTGACGGCCATTTGCAGATGTGCAATGGTTTTTGGTTTTGTTTAGTTTTTTGTTTTGTTTTTAAAATAGATTTAAAACTAAACCGCAACAGGCGTGTTGCCCGCTGTTGCAGTTCGGTATGGATTCATCTGTAACGGCCGGTAACGAGTAGTTATGGATTTATGCAAATCCAAAGTGCCCACCTTCAATTGCTGTTTGCCCCAGGAGGTCTCTTAAGGGTTTTTGCTGGTGGCTCCACATCCTCACAAGGACAGTTGTCTGAGGCAGGTGACCACACCCAGACGCTGTTCCAGAGCAACACAAATCCTTCTGCCCTGTGTAAGTAGAGTTGCCACATGCGACCTCTTGCAGTTTTACCGAGACTTCCATAGGCTGAAATGGGGGCCTCAGGGTCAAATCGCAAGTGGTAACCCTTTATAGGAAGCCGGGGGTGCAATAGTTGGGGCTCTGGGTCGTGACAGCACAGGAAATTTGGGCCTCTTCTCTGTCACTAACTACTTTGATTCCCGTTACTACAGAAAGGCCTGAGGCAGATCAGGCCCCCAGACCAACTTACTGAACTAGCCCCTACGGGAGAGATGAGGTAGGGGAGACAAGTGAGTCACTGCTGGGGTCTGGGGAACATCAAGTTACTGGCCCTGATGAGGAAGAGTGCAGAGACCAGTGACTCATGCTGTGGTGGATGCCTCACCACCCCATCGAGCCAGTCTGGGGCTAGGGTCAGTACCCCCTGCTGCCTCCCTTTTGTCTCCCTGAAGCCTCATCTCCAGGAATGTGGCTGACTCAGCCGGATTCTGAGCAGGGGACAAAGCCCAGGGTGCCCCAGGTCTGGGGGAAATTATGATTAATTATTATTATTATTATTATTATTATAAGCATTTATATAGTGCCAGCAATGTACCTAGCTACAGTGGCTACAGTGTTGCCCCAAGGAAGTGACTGCCCACATCCTACTACTACCACACTCCCACCAGCCCCCCAACACTAATGAGAGACAAGCATGATTACCCTGTGGGTGGGAGAACTTCCCCCTTTATTGCTGTAGTGTCAGACCCACAGTCCTAACCCCCCTTCTACTTCTTAAATCCTTCCTGCTAATTTTCAACCTGATCCTCAAGCTGCAGGGCTGGCAAATGTACACATTTGCTCCACTGAAACAAACGTGACTTGTGTCATCGCAGCAGATTTAAGATTATGCTTTCTAATAGCTGTGATTCTTCACCTTCACGTCCTGACCCCAAATAAATCACTGTGGTAGAAAAGTTGCCCCACTGCAGAGATGGCTGCATCCCAGTGCTGGGCTATATAAATACAAAGTAGGGGAGAGGAGTCAGTGAGGAAATTGCTACGAGAGAAGGGCAAACAAGCAGGAGACACAGGGCTGAAAAAGTCTTGAACAGGAGACTGTATAGAAAGTTGGGGCTGATGCAGCAGTGACGGGGAAAACAGCAGAGAGGCTGGAAGTGGGGCTATGGTAAGACACAAAGGGAGGGGCAGCCCTTGGTCCTCCCAACATCCCCAGCCTCCTCACTACATGTTCCCCATCCCTCCTGTCTCCCCTGCCATTTGGTGTTTGCTTCCCAGAGGTCCAGTTGTCAGGTCCAGTGGCAGATTTTAGGGACAGGTTACAAATTATTACCAATAGTAGGTTTGCATTTTCATAGTTGAGTTCCTTCAGAACTCTGGGGTGAATCCCTTCTGGTCCTGGTGATTTGTTACTAGTTTGTCAGTTTGCTCTAGATCCTCCTCCACAGTCATGCTGATGTGACACTCAGTTCTTCAGATTCATCACCTACACAAAATAGTTCCAGCGTGGGTCTCTCTCCAACATCCTCTGCAGTGAAGATGAGACGTTGGGGCTCAGTTCAGCAGCAAAGGGTAGATTCATCCCAGAGACAGAGACATGCTAAAATGCAACTCAACTCAGCATAACTCTTAACCCCAGGGCCCAAGCATAATTTCTCTGGGCCCAGTGCAAACTCATAACACGGGGCCCCCACCACGATCCCATAGACACAATCTCATGAGTTGTAAAAGAAAAAATTCTATTTTACTTCTGAGAAGTTGAGAAGTTAACTATTCCGAATGTCTTCTGATTAGCTCCAGCAAATCTCACAAGATCTTACCAGATCTGTACACCCCATCGATCCTGACCTCAAGTATCTATAATTTAGCCTTATTTTTCTCATGGTAATGGGCTTGCAGCCTGGGCCTCCCTGGACCCTCAGGCCCTGCTAAAGTATACCCATTTCTCTCTTCCCCCTCCCCTCCTACTTGGGTTTTGCTCTTATCCCTACCCCAGATGGGACCTGGTGGAATTAAAGAGTTAACTCCTAGCCCTTGATGGTTTCTTCATGGACAGATATAGGCACTGGCTACTGCATTTTTTGGGAGTAACGCCGACACCTGGTGGCCAGAAATAACAATTCAGCTCTAGTTTCTTAATTACCATCAATCCTTACCCCAGATTTTCCCCATTGTGGTGTCTTTGCTGATCTCAGAGTATGAGGGATCCTGCCCTCACGATATTTGAGTAATTAGAGGAGAATCTATCCCTCTCCCTGCACAGCTGATTTCAGACTGAGTTTTCTGCCTCCTGATCGCCACCTCTAGCCTGTGGTGGGATCCTTCTGACAGAGAGAGTGTGTTTGCTGTGTTGGTCCCAAAAATAGGTCGTAGAGACAAAGTAGTGTAGAGATATCTTTTATTGGACCAACTTAGGTTGGTGGAGGTTTGCGAGCTTTCGGACCTCACAGGATCCTTCGTCAGGCAAGTCAGAAATCCAAGTTGTACAGCTTGGATTTCTGACTTGCCTGACAAAGGATCCTGTGAGGTCCGAAAGCTTGCAAACCTCCACCAAGGTCCAATAAAAGATATCTCTACACTACTTTGTCTCTTCTGACCGAGAGACAGACAGGGGCTGCTCCAAATGTCCTAAACATAAGAGAGAGAGAGAGAGAGAGAGAGAGAGAGAGAGATCCCCTCATACTGTCTGGAATTAGAAAAGACTCCACAGTGAGGGAAACCTGTCTCTGGTCCTGGGATGGAAGACAGTGTATTTGAGATGATGCCTAGAGCAACTTCTGGTGCTTGTTGATCCGATAGCAGAGATGGCATTGTGCTACAGAGCAACCCAGCTGCCTGGCTTGCTGTACTGAAGTACTGTGTGCAGTTTGTGTTTGGTTTAATTCAGAAAGATGTAGTAGACAGATTGGGGAGGATTGGGAGGAGATGAGTGACGATGCTAAAGGTATTAGGAAGCAAGACTTGTGAAGGAAGACTGAAAGAGCTAGGAACATTTAGGGGGGATTCACATGTGCGTTTAAATCGCACAGAATCCTCGGCGGCATAGTGCGATTTAAAAAAAAATGCACTTCCGGGCTGGTGTGAATGCGCTGAGCGCGCACATTTCCACTTAGCCCGAATGTTTGGAGTGCGGATTGAAACGTTGCTCCGAGCAGCTTTTCAAACCGCGCTCCAAACATTCGGACTAGGTGGAAATGTGCGCGCTCAGGGTATTCACACCAGCCCGGAAGTGCGGTTTTTTAAAAATCGCACTATGCCGCCGAGGCTTCTGTGCGATTTAAAGACACGTCTGAATCCGCAGTCTCAAGGAGAGAAGGCTGAGAAAAACATGTTAATTTCCAAGTGCCAGCAATGTACCTGGCATTGAACATTCATTAATTAGAGACAGATCCCTTCCCCAGGAGACTTAAAATCTAGGATGGACAAGGGATGGGAGACAAGAGAGGGAGGAACATAGGGAGAGACCGATAATGGCTTTAAGTTGCAGAAAAAAGGATTTAGGCTAAGTTTCAGGAAGACTTTTTTAATCATAAGACTAGTCAGGCAGTGTGAACTTCTGATAACAAAAAAATAATAAAGCCATTCATTCCTATTTATTGCACAACTCAAAATTGGTGTGTATAGATGAAATCAGAAACATCTGGAATTGACATATTTTAGCTATTTTTTCAGTTAAGGAGTTTTGTGCTGCACAAAGACGACAATGCAATGCTCACTAGAGGGAAAACTGCAACTTACATAGCAGTAATTTCACCTGGGAAGGAATTACTAGAAAGATTTATACAAATTTGCAAGGTACAAATAAAGCTAAAATTGAAAATGTAACTGCAAGATGGGAACATACCTTGAATGTTAAGCTAGAATGGGAAGAATCGTCAAATATATTTAGATATACAAGGAGTTCTGTGGTGGCCTTAATTTAACTGAGGTTCAATATCAAATTAAACTGTGGGCATGAGGGGACTTTGGATCATATCCTCTGCCATTGTCCCAAATTAAAACTTTTTAGGAAAAAATAATCTAATTAGATGAATTCTTTTTTTTTTTTTTTTTTAAGTAGGTAAATATGCAATAACTAGAGCTTGGAAATTGGCCCTGTCTCCCACTTATGGGCAATGGCTGCTGCAGGTTGAGGTGGAGATATTAACATATACTTTTCAAAATATGAGACAGAAATTCATGTTAATTTCATTTCCCCTTCCTCAGTTATGATATTTAACAGGTGAGCTTAAGTTATTAATGTTAGATACTTCCTTTAAGGCTAACTACTAAGATTTTATATTAACTTTGATCATTATTAGGTTTAAAGGATTATTTTTTAACGATTAAACATGAAGCATGCAAATTATATGTAAAAGGAAGTTGTAAATCATTCAGGTTATATTGTTTTGTATATTTATTCTTATGTAAATGTATGACTCCATTCTCTAATAAAAATAAAATGAGAGAGAGATTAGTCAGGCATGGAAGTTACTACAGGAGGGTGTAGAGTCCCAATGGAAGCTTTTAAAATTGTGTTACGGATAATAGAATCATAACTTGGAAGTGACCTAAAAAATGATCTAGCACAACACCCCTCCCCTCTTGCTTTGATGCAGGAAGTCTACACAACATCCCTGAGAGATGTGTCCAGCCTCTTTTTGAAAACCTCCACCTATGGAGAGCCTACCTCCCTCGGCAACTTGTTCAACTGCTGAACTGCTCTTACTGCTAGAAAGTTGATATTTAATCAAGATCAGCCTTGTAATTTGAGCCCGTTATTTCTAGTCTTGTTCTCTTGTGACAATGGAGAATAGTTTCTTGCTGTCTCCTTTATGGCAACCCTTTAGATATTTGAAGACTATTATGTCTTTACCTTAATTATTTCTAGGCTAAACATACCCAGTTCCTCATTGGACGTACTTTCCAAATCCTTTATAATTTTTGTTGCTCTCTTCTACACCCACCCCAATTTGATAATGTCCTTCTTAAAATGAAGCATTCAGAACTGAACACAACACGTTAGGTGAAGTCTCACTGGCACAGAATTAAGAATCATTACCACTCCCCTTGTCTTGGAAACGATGCTTCTGTTATTGCAGCCTAGAATTCCATTAGCCTTTATTGCAGCTATATTGCATTGCTGACTCACGTTCAGCTTGTGATCAATCACAATCCCTAGATCTTTTCACATGTGCTGTTGCCAAGCCAGGCATCCCCCATCTTGTGCACTTATTTTTGTTTTCCTAAATGCAGAACTTTACATTTAGGATTTCAGCCTGGTTGAATTTCATTTTGTCAATTTCATCCCAGTTTTCCAACCTGTAAAGATTATTCTGAATTCTAATTCTATCTTCTGAGATGTTAGTTGCTCCTCCGAATTTTGTATCATCTGCAACTTTGGCCATGGCAAAAGCTTGTGCTTGTACAATAAACTATTAACTATCATCTGCAACGTGATAACTTTCCTTCCACTCCTTCATTGAGACCATTAATAAAGATGTTGAACAGAACTGCAACCTTGTGAGGGATGGTTTAAGTGTCATTAATCCTATCCCTTTTAAGGTCATTGCCAACCCACCAATTCTCTGATTGTGTGAAGGGATATGAAGCAGCCGAGCTTGATGCTGACTGATTCTTTCTAGTGACACAGATCAGTACTGGATTTAAAATATCACAGGCAAAACCAGGAGCTGCAAGGTGTAGGATGAGGATGGAACTCAATATGGGATGTTTTGGCTCCAGTGTAGTGTTAGGAGGGGTTGCACAGTCATTAAAAATCCTTTGGCACTACAGAGGCAGTGGAGACTGCTCCATATGGCCAAATAGGCTCTGCCTCGCTACAGCTGTGGCTGCTGCAGGGAAGTGTAATGTATTGCTGGTTATAGATGACTCTAATTTAGGCCATTTTTAGATGAATGTGTAGTGCACTCACGCGTCATTGCCAAAATCCCACGAGACGGGATTAGACGAGACGCTGCCAGGAGTCACGCATACGGGAGGGGGACATGCATTCTTTTCCGGCCGTGATCTGACCGGGTTGGCGATTGAGGTGGTCAGATCGCGGCCGGAAAAGAATGCGCGTCTCCCTCCCGTGAGAGTGACTCGCGGCAGCGTCTCGTCTAATCCCGTCTTGCGGGATTTTGGCAACGACACGCAAGTGCACCGCGCGCTCGTCTAAAAATGGCCTTACAGACAGGCACATACAGTAGACTCCATTACAAGGGCAATCTATTACATCAGCATTGCAGGAAGAACATACTAATCAACCCACAACAGCAGATTCAAATTAGGCAACTGCCTAAGGAACTATGCTACAGATTAACATAAGCAGATTCAACAGCCTGCTTCAATACATCACAGGAAGCTGTAAGGGAGGGGAGGGACAGGGCTGAATTGGGAGCAGTCTAACAGCATCTGCCCTACCTCAGCCTTGAGCAGTGAAGGAGGGGTGAGTTTAACTGAACATGTCAGGCAGGGGGCAATAATCTGATTGTCCTCTTGCAAGGCGCGTGCTCTATTCAGTCCATGGGAAATGTGATAGGTGGGGCTGGAGTCTTTCATATTGGGTTCCTATGGAGAAATGTAGAGAGTAATTTTGGGGCAAAATTCATACTGCTCCTATCCAATGGCAGCAGAGACTAGGGCTGCCAGGAATGGAACTTGCTTTGTGCCTGTCTGAGCTTCTTTCAGGTGGCCATTAGCAGAAGGGGGAGAGGGGAGGCTGAATTACCATGTTACAGGCAGGCTGGCTGGCTTTCCAACTTTCCAGTGGAAAATCTCCCTTGAGGAGATATGGCATAGGACTCTTTGCTGCAGCACACCTTCAGAAGTGACTCAATGGGTTTGTGGGTGGGTGTTTACAAGGGGGCTCGGGACCAGAGCAGAGAGAGGAGAAGGGAGGTGTTGATGCACACACTGCTTTGTCCCTTCCTAATCGACAGAGAGAGGGTGCTCAAGTTGTACCCACAATGCTAGTATTTTTAAAGTGCAATTTTGTTTCTTGAATCTCAACTGTAGGAAATTCCAGATCTAATAAATGATTTGTAAAGGAGTCTGGAAGGCTGTTTTCTGAGACTGATAACTGTAGGAGCTTTCTTGCCACTAAGGTGCATGGGCCCTCACAAAGGGCAAATGCTACATTGAGCTTTGCCCCCCACCATCTTTGATCCTAGATGGAGAAACTCGTGTGGTTTTGTAAAAAAAAATAAAAATTCTTGCTGCTTATTAACTTAAGTCAGGTCTAGTGCCTGCTATGAAATAAAGCATTTAGGGATTTAAATTACTTTTAAAACTTAGAATGCAGATTTAGATGCTGCTAGTGTGTGTTGCTTTTATTAGCTCTAGGCTTTGTGACTAGTATTTGCTCATCCTGTTTTAAAGTACAAAACTCCAATGCCTATGTGTGAAAGCTTTCTGCTTGGTCAGTTGTATATGGACATCGTTTTATTGGATTTTATTTTACTGCTACTTCTTCCTTTATGCTTCGCTGTAATCCTGCAGCATTTCTTCATCTTGTGAAGAAGTTTTATATGAAGGGAAACTTTTCTAATTGGGAAAAACTTCACTTAGGCCGCTTTTAGACGAGCGGGTCGCCATCGCGCGACCTGCTCGTGCAGTGTTTCAAAATTCCGCGATGCGGGATTACACAAGACGCCGGGTGGGGATCAAGCGCATGAAAGGTGGTCGTGCATTCTTTGTCGACCGCGAATTAAATACCTCGATTGTGAGCTATTTAATTCGCGGTCGGCAAAGAATGCGCGACCGCCTTTCATGTGCTTGATCCCTGCCCGGCGTCTCATGGAATCCTGCATCACAGGATTTTGAAACATTGCATGAGCAGGTCGCGTGATGGTGACCCACTCGTCTAAAAGTGGCCTTAGTCTAAAACATTTCTTGGTAGTTTGGGCTCCTTTAATTTTTGCTTTTAAAACTACAACAAAGAAAACTTTCATTTCATCTTGAGTGCAATTCTCACGTGCTATCTCGGGAAAGTTCAGGCTGGGCAGGTAGCTTCTGGCAGTCAACAACTGAGCAAGGTGGGAGAAAGGCAGCTTTGTCAGGTCAGGGCAAACAACAAACTGCCTTTCCAAAAGGAGGAGTCTGGGAGTGGAGGAAAGAGGGGAAAGACTATGGGGCAGTAGCAGTTTTGTTCTCCATCATCAGTTTTTCACAGAGCCATTGTCACTGCCCCTCTGCCCCTCTTCTTGTTAGCAGAGAGAGATGGTTTAGGAATAGCTTGCAAATTCAGCCTATGGTTTTGGTTTGTGTCTGATCTCCTGAAGGTGGATATGAGGAACAGTTTGCCTTTTTGAACCAAAATTGTCTGGCTGCAAGAGAAAGACACACATCTTGGCAGAAGACAGCTTGCCTTGCCTTTCTGTCCCACAGTAATCCATCCTTCCAACAGCCCAGTTCTAAAATAATTGTATTCCTTGTGTGGGTGAGCATATGGAAGGAAAGACAAAACAAGTTTTCTTCTTAGTTGTGTGTCTTGCTCCTGCAGCCAGATGATTTCAGACCCAAAAGGCAACTTGTCAGATAAGACTTCAGGAGAGTCTCTGGATTAGATGTATGCCAGACCCAGATGTTGAGTGTGCAATATATCTCCAGAGGTGCACTCTCTGCTGAGAAGGGCAGAAATGTATTCAGTTTCTGTGTTGTTTTTTTTTTTTATTCACTGTATATTCTATGGCAACGTGACAAATTTTAAGTGACCTGTCCCCAAACGGCCGAGCCCACCACCGCCCCACCAGCCTAAAAGTTCACCAGCTGCCACTGCATGGAGGATTCCCTTTCACTGTCTGTCCTGAGTGTGTATATGTGTGTGTGTGATGTGACACAACCACTGCATCTCAGCCCAGAAGCAGGTGCATGTCTGTGCTGTCAGAGGGACTGCTACAGAACACATGGGGGGCCCTGTCAGCAAACAAAGTGGGTTAGGGTGTTGTGCTAAGAAAGGGGATTCAGCATCTGCTAGCTCCGCAGAGTGGAGGGTTGGCCGGTGTCAGGAGAAACACGTAGTATGTCCAGGGCACAGTGTGGAAGCCCATGTATTGCAGGGCCTTCAGAGAAGGTTGGTTCTCTGGCAGGACCCCACAGTACAAGGGAAGCCCGCGAGCATGGATCTGGCCTGCCAGCGCCTGTAGCACAGCCCCTGTGCAGCGCTGGCCCCGGTACTGGGGGAGGGTGTAGCCATGGCTCAGGCAGGCGAAAGGGTCAGTGACGATCCAGGAGACAGGCTGGCCTTCCTTGTCCACAAGGCAGGCACTGGGAAAGCGGTGGATCAGGTTGTCCAGGTACCGCAGGCTCCAACGGTTGCCCCCGAAGCTCCAGGTGTTATTGAGCAAGGTCACATGAGAGGGAGCAAGGGTGTCAAAGTGGAGGCCCCCACCTAACCTGAAACATGGGTGGGAATGAAAAACAGGACTTCTCACTGGCTGCAACGTTTCCTGGGCCAGTGAGACAAGAGCAGGTCTAAAACTAGGCCCTGATTGGTATCTAGCTGCCCCTCCCCCAGCTCAGTGACCCAGTCCTGGCACGGTTAGCCAGTTGTGAACAGGAGCAGAAATGACCCCATCCTCTATGCAGAAGCATGTGTGGCACATTCTCTACACTCAGGGGCAGCTCCTCCTTGTCATTATCCCCAAAGGACTCAGATGTGAAGCTTCCTCCCTGACTCCTCATGCAAGGAAGGGATCCCTCACAGCCACTGCTGTGCCAGGCTGCCAGTCCCTTGGAGTATTCTGCCCCCCAGGCATCAGGAAGTGTTGGATCAGTGCCTCCCCCGCCCACCTTGGATGCTCACTCATCACCCTAGAGGGCACAAGGAAGAGAGGAAAGAGGGGGAATAGTTGAGAAGGTACATAAGAAAGAGAATAGCAGAACATGGCCCCATGGGGTGTGAGGATACAGTAGCACACCCCACCGTGCATCTGAGGAGACTGCTACATGGGCCACAACTTCACTAGGCACTGGCAAGCTCCATGCTGCTGTAGTGGCAGGGTCTGTCGAGAAACAGCAGCCTGCCCAAGAGGCTGAACATTGTGTGTGTGGTGGTGGGCTGGTCCTCATGTCTTACTAGCGATACATACCATCCAACATTTCCTATTTAGGAGGGACTCCCTCTTTGGGTGCTAAATCCCACTGTCCCTCTTTCAGGAGAGAGTGACAAAGTGGTATTCAAGCCTTAGGCTGCTTTCCCACGAGAGGGAATGCACAGTCTTTGGCGCTGCGAGAGTCAAATGATGCGCAGCTCCCGTCTCATGGGAAAGGTGGAAGTGCAGGTCTTTCACCAGCAAACATGCGCATCAGGCAGAGTAGCGGAATCCTACTCTCCCTGATATACATGTTTGCCGGCGAAAGACCTGCCTTTCCCACGAGACAGGAGCTGCGCGCCATTTGACTCTCGCAGACTCTCGTGGTGCCAAAGGCTGTGCATTCCCTCTCATGGGAAAGCAGCCTAAGCTACCTCTTTCCTGGCTGCCTATCAGTAAAAACCCTTGAGAGGACACAAGGGAGATGATGGAATGACAGAAGACTAAGGCTGCTTGTATAAGAGACGGGAGGGGGGAGGGACTAGCGCAAGCCAAAATAGCGCTGGGGGAATCATGGAAGCTCCGTTTGTGTACGCAGGGTTTTAGCCCGTTTCTGGTGCAATTTCTCTCGTGGATTTCAGGGCTCAAAATCCAGCCCTGTAATCTGCAAGAGAAACTGTGCCAGAAACGGGCTAAAACCCCGCTCCCATGAGCAGAGCTTCCCGCGATTCCGCAGGTGCAGTTTCAGCTCACACTAGTCCCTTCCTCCCTCCCCCATCTCGTGTACAAGTGGTCAGAGTGGAATAAGAAGCAAGAGAGCTTCTGTTCCTCTTTATGCATTTCGAATGTTGGGAGGTGTGCGCGCACATGTGTTAGTACATAAAGGAGCTTATTTACTGAGGGGTAGTTTACTGGCTCAGGGAGTGGGGCTTAACCCTCTTTGACCACTGGAATTAGTGGGACGTATGATGCCTTCCCCTTTAACTGATGCACGCCATAATTCTGGCTGTTTTTACACAGATGCTAATTGCCTCCGCCCCCTCCCCCGCAAGGGTGGGGGATATGGGGCCCCTTGCCGCACCCACCTAAACAGGAGGCAGGACGGCGGGGGTTAAAGTTTTTCCCACCGCTGGGGCCGATGTTGGGCCCCAGAGCGGGAGAACGAATGACGCACTAAGAGCCGGGGGCGCAGCCTGAGTTGCTAGGCGGCTCAGGCTGTGCTCCCATTGGTTAGATTAGGCAAGTGGGCCCCGCCTGATGGGCGGGGTCCACGAGCAGAGAAGCTGCCGTCCTAGTCTCAGTCGAGTCCAGGAGCGGCATCAGAACGGCAGCACGGACCCCTCCAGCTTCTTCTTTGGCCCCCTGGGTCCTGCGTGGCTCCATTTGCTCTGCATCCTGCTTTCCCCCAATGGGAAAGAATAAGAAGAGTGCTGCTGTGGCGGCAAAGAAGAGGAGTCTTGAGGCTGCTGGGTCAGATCTCTCCCCGGGCATGGGGCCACGTGCTCCGGGCGAACCACAAGGGGTGAGCTCCGCGGTTTCGGCCCCCGCCTCCCTCCACACGGGGGCAACATTGCCGAAGGGGGAGGGGAAACCCCCCTCTCGGTTAGAATGGCAGGGTGCGAGGCCCTGCTTCGCCAACTCACTGGAGAGGGGGGATGTGATCCCGCACTGGGGCTGTCCCCCCTCCCACCCGGCCCTTCAACTTCCTCCGGGGAAGGGGTGTCCACGCATGAGGGGCTGGGGATTCCCATCATCCCACCTGCTCGTTACATTTGGGAGGCTGGTGAGGACGGGGAGGGGGGAGTGCAGGCCCCTGCGGGGTGCCCTTGCCAGGCTGCCTCTCCCACCGGACCCTCAGATGCCCACGGCAGTTGCTGGGGTAATGGGCATAGCGAAGACGGTAGGCAGAGGGAGAGGACATGAACCGGGGCAGACAGCGCCTCTTGCAATGGATCCCCAAGGGGCTATCCCCTACCCGGGGCTCTATGATCCCACTCAGGCCCCGGTCCAACAAAGGCAGGCCGCAGTGCCTGGGCCTGCCCTGGGGTGGGCTGGGGAGCCTCTTTCTTCTTTCTTGCTGCCAAGGCCTGGACCAGCGTGTGGGGCCCCCCACAAACAGGGCGACAAACACCTGCGGCAAGGGATGGAATGCATGGAGAGGGCTTTGCAAGCGCTGATACACCAACGCGCCCAGGCGGCAGGAACCCAGCAGGAGGCGGCCTCTGTAGTCCAGCCGGTTCCTTACCCAGGTGAGGTGCCCACCTACAGTGGGCTGGTGGTGGTGGTGGTGGTGGAAAGGAGGGCAGCACCGACCCCTGGACAGGCCTCTGCAGCGGGAGGTGCTGGGCCCGAGAGGACAGCAATAGAAAACCAGCAGGGGATGGGAACAGTCGGTGGGGTGACGCAGCTAGTTTGGTGGGGCGGGACCTGGGTCCCGGTGGTTCCCCACACAAACCCCTCCTCTCGGGAATGAGGGGCCCGGGGAGTCAGTAGGGGGGTTGCCCTCCCCCGGTCGCCACAGCCTCACTTGCGGGACAGGCCCTGCGGGTGTGGGCCCCTGCAGCTGCCCCAATTCCACCCACAACGGGGGTACGGGGTTTCATCCCCCCCATGATGACGCTCGTGCAGTGCCACCCCCCCTCCGAGGGCAGGAGTTACTCGGCGGTCTCTGACCCAAAAGAGGGCCATTTGCTCCCGGCCACAAAGGAGAAGATATGGCGGGGCGAATATGTAGACCTTTTTGCCCTGCTGTTTAGCGATCCGATATTGGACCCCGCTGAACAGGAGGGCAAAAAAGAAATGGAGCGCTTTAAGCGCCCCAAGGCAGACCGAAACTGGTTGAACTGGACCGCCGCCTTTTCCATCTATATGGGGGTCATGATCCAGGCCTACCCTGCCCAAGTCGCTGACCTGCTGAAGTACGCCGACATCGTACGGCGGGTTTACGAAGCAGGGCCAGCGGGTGCATGGCTTCGCTATGACGAAGCTTTCCGGCATAGGGTGGCATATACTCCAGGCCTGAGGTGGGATTTGCATGCTCATGACCTATGGCTTAACTGTATGTGTGGGGCAGGCAATGTCCCCAGATCAGATAGCGGGCATTTGCTGGCAAAAGGGGGGGCTTTCTTCGCCACGGAGTCCTTTTGAGAAGAAGGAAAGAATGTGGCGGCCCCCTCCCCGGGCCTGTGCTGGGAATTCGGCCGTCTCGGGAGATGCTCCTGAGCGACCTGTAAGTTCCGCCATGCTTGCTCCAACTGTTTGGGACACCATGCTTCCACCGCCTGCCTGAGGGGAAAACTGGGCCTCAAAGGGAAATCTTTTCCTGGGGGGGGCCAGCAGGGGTGGCTCCAGGGGGAGGGGAATAACACGGCCCCAGCCAGCAAGAGCCCCAACACCAGTTAAGGTGACGACATTGGCCCAAGCCCTCCACCGGTACCCCGACAAAAAGGAAGTGGAGTACATAGTGGAGGGCTTTCAAGATGTTTTTTGAATCCCAGCGTCTGAAGTTCACCAATGCTGAAGCTGTCCAAATTTGAAGTCAGTGGTCGGGATGGAGGATATAGTCGGCGCAAAGATACGGAAAGAACGGGCCGAGGGAAGGGTAGCTGGCCCATTCCTGGCCCCACCATTCCCCAACATGATCGTATCCCTGCTGGCTGTGGTGCCGAAAAAGACGCCCGGGGAATTTCGACTAATCCAGCATCTGTCGTACCCCTGGGGGGTCTCAGTCAACGACGCTATCCCCAAGGAACTTTCCTTGGTGCGGTATGCGTCGTTTGATTCGGCAATCGCCTTAGTGAGGTTATTTGGACCCGATGCCATACTTGGGAAGTGTGACATCAAGTCTGCCTTTGGCTTACTCCCCGTCCACCCTGACAGTTTCCCTTTGCTCGGCTTCCATTTTGAAGGAGGGTATTATTATGACAATCAATCAGTATTTATTGTTTGACCATCGGTCATCAACAAAACAGCATATAACAAGCAAAATAATCCAAAAGTACAAAAAAATACAATTCCACAAATTACAAATAAAACAAGTAGAAACCCTGCTACTTATTAACAATAAATATAAATATATCTATCATCATTGGGGCCAAACTGGTCCGTAAATTTATCTTTTCCATATAATATCATATGGTCACTCTAAAATTTGGTAAGGCATTATTATGACAAGGCCATGCCAATGGGGTGTTCGATCTCCTGCTCCGCCGTTGAGCGTTTCAGCACTCTAGTGGAGTGGATTGTCAAGCAACGGTCCGGGAAAAGGGGAATAATTAAATATTTAGATGATTTCCTATTCATCAACCAGGCGGAAACGGGAGAGTGTGCAGACTTGATGCAGACCTTCCTCAGGGTGGCAGAGGAACTGAGTATCCCCTTGGCCTCCAAAAAAACGGAGGAACCAGCCACCCGGTTAACCTACCTAGGTATCGAGCTGGATACCGAGGAGGCCATTTCCCGCCTTCCCAGCAACAAACTGAAGGTACTCCGGGAAAAGATCAGTGAACGTTTGGGGGCCGGCTAGGTTGCAGTTCACCATCTCCAGTCGGTTGTGGGGAGCCTCAACTTTACCTGCAGGGTGGTTGCACCGGGGCGGGCCTTCCTGTCCCGCCTCTACGCGAAGCTGACCGGCAACCCGCCCCCCACCATCACATCAGAGTCACCAAGGAGATGAAGACCTCCAGACCTGGGCTAATTTTCTGGATAATTTTAATTGCACCAGTTTTTTGAGAGATCAACTCCTGCTGGAAGCCGAGCTCCAGGTGCACTCTGATGCTGGTGGTGGGGCCGGTTTGGGGCTAATTTTTAGGGATCGGTGGACTGCAGCCCCTTGGCTGCAGGTTTGGATAGAGCAAGGGATTACAAAGGACCTTACCTTTTTGGAACTTTTCCCAATCGTGGTGGCTGTACACATGTGGCCTGACCAGCTGGCGAACCGTTCAGTTCTCTTCTGGTGCGACAACCAAGCGGTTGCCCACATAATTAACACCCACTCCTCCAGGTCTCCGAGGGTCATGAAGCTGGTGAGGGTTTTCGTGCTTACATGTTTGGAACTTAACATCCTGTTCCAAGTCAGGCATGTGCCAGGACTTGACAACAGTGTAGCTGATGCTGTTTCTCGCTTCCAGATGCAGCGTTTCCATCTGCTGGCACCTCAGGCCCGGGTGAACCCAGATCCACTGCCGCCGCTGGTGTGGAACCTTGGGTGGTAGAGCTGCACACCACCATTTTAGGATCCCTTGCGCCACGCACCAGGACGACCTACAGCAGGGCCTTTGGGGAATTCCAGAACTATTGGCGAGAACAGGGTTGGCCCCAAGGTTTCCCGATCCCAGAACACCACATGTTGCAATTCGCCATGTTCTTGCGGCGTAGGGGAGCAGCCCCGGGTACCATCTCGGGGAATTTGTCCGCCCTGGCTTTTGCAAGTAACCTTGCGGGCCACCCACCCCCTGACCGGGGTTTCTTCGCCAAGCGGCTGCTCGAGAGCTGACATAGGGAAGGGGGCGGGAACCTTGACCACCGAGTCCCAATCACATTACGAGTACTGCTGGATATGTGTGAGGCGCTATCCCATATCTGTTTTGACTGTTTTGAAGTTTTACTGTTTAACTCGTTATTCAAGTTAGCCTTCTTTGGAGCATTTCGCGCGAGCGAACTGGTAGTGGATTCAGCCGGGGACACTTCACGTAGGGCACTCCAGTTTAGTGACATCCAGATCAGCCCAACGTTGCTGGCGTTGAACATTCGTTGATCCAAGACGGACCAGAGAGGGAGAGGTCAGGAGGTCACGCTGAGTTGCACGGCAGCTGAAGAGATGTGCCCAGTTTGGGCTGTAAAAGCATATCTGGCGGTGCAGGGGGTGGCCCCAGGCCAAGGGGCACCAGGTTACCAGGTACCAATTTATGGCAGTCATGAGGACTGCACTGGCTCACCTGGGGCTGCCCCCAGCAATGTACGGCACACACTCCTTTCATATAAGAGCCGCAAGTTTTGCTGCTGAGAATGGAATGCCCAACCAAGGCATCAGGGAACTGGGGCGCTGGAGGTCTGGGGCCTTTTGGACGTATGTCCGGGGTGCCCACCCACCTGCCAAGTGACTGTAACTGATTTTTCTTATCTCCACAGGTGTTGGCCGCTGCCAGGGAAGCGGGTTTGGATCATGGGCCACAGCCTGGTGCGGTGGGCGGGCAAGGCCGCAGGGCAGACCGGATGGGGAACCCAACTGGGTTTGTCAACACAGGCTCAGATCCAGTGGATGGGCTGTAGTGGGATGAAGTGGCACCAGCTCTTGCCGTCAGTTCGTGCCACGCTGCGGGGCCCTTCACCTGACATCTTAGTAATCTACCTAGGTGAAAATGATATCCCGCTGTGGAAAGGCATCCAGTTGATCAAGAGCATGAAGTCTGACCTGTGGGAGATTAAGAAACTTTTCCCTGATGTTTTTCTCCTTTGGACTGACATGGTCGAACGGATGTCTTGGGGCGTTGGGGTGCACCCCCGGAAGATCGATAAGATCAGGAGGACGGTCAACAGGGACGTAGTGAAGTGCCTCACTGGTCTGGGGGGCGGACATGTGGTTACCCGTGCCCTGATGCACAAAAGATCAGCCTTGTATAGGCGGGACGGGGTGCATCTGTCCCCTGAAGGGAATGACCTGTACCTGAAGGCCCTAAAAGGGGCCGTAGTTCACATGTTAGAAAGGTTCTAGAGAGGGGTGGGGGTCGGGTTCATCCAGGTAAACCCGGCGAACCCTTAGTGGCAGGGGTCCAGTACTATAAGTTAGTGTAGTTAAAGGGGTCATAAGTAAGAGTCATCTCCTTAAGAGATGGGGAGGCCCACCTGCTGGAAAGCAGGGGATGGCAACCGGTGGGGCAGCCTCCCTGGGAGGGGTGTCGTGCGACGGCGGTAGGAACAAGTATGGTCCCCCGTCGGCAGGCAGCTTTCTCCTTACTCGCAGTTAATGGAGTGGACCCCCTCATGGACGGTCGAGGCCGCTTGAGGGGGTGACGTGATCGTTGTTGTGGCAATCGAGGGTACATCGAAGCCACCCCTGGTTAATGCTGGGGTTACTGTTTCACGGGGAAGTTAAGTACTGGACCCGCATCGCACTAGGCGGTTTACCCCCACCTGATTCTGATTTCAATCTGTTAAATAAAGAGTGCGGCCATTCAAACCCAGTACTGTGTCCTGTCTCCTTCGGTGCGTCGGCAAGTACAGGTTAACTTCTGTTAACCTGGGTTTAATTGTCTGTGCTTGTTGGTGCTGTTGTTCTCCTGCTCACTTATCATAGCAGAAGAAGGTGATAAAATTCAACAGCGCTGAACCATGGAATTTTTCAGTCATCCATGATAGTCTCAGCCCGGGTTAACCCTTTACACTGCAAGCCTGGATTAGTGCTTATTCCGAGTTACTAATCGAGGAAACAGTAACCCAGGACTGATAACCCCAGAATGTCACTCAGGGTAAGTGTCGGTGTAAAAACAGCCACTGTGTTGTCTCCGGGCCCCCCTGCTCCATGCTGGCACTGTCTGTGGAGGGATGCCTAACCGTAACCAGGCACTATGTCTTGGAGAAGTGAGGTGGTGCAACCATGTGCTTTGTGCTGCAGCAGTTCACAGAAAGGAAGAGAGGAGAAGATTTCTCCTGGGTCATCTGTGTCTCTGCACACATGCAGAGGGATGGGTCCAGAAGCAGGGCATGCCAGGGACACACATGCTTACTGAGCCTTCCAGAAGCTCTACAGGGAAGCACCACTGAGAGCAGGTTTTTGCATATGCTAAATATTTATAGCCTATGAACTGAGCAAATTGGAGCTCAGGCTGGTAAAGATTACAAAGATGAGATGGTGCCAACCCCTGTGGATTCTGGGTGGCTGATGTGGGATTGCAAGGTTTGGTTAGTGCTGTTAGAGCTGGGTCCATCTTGGAGCTGGGTCCATTCCAGGCTTCATCTCACAGGGAAGCCCTTTGTGGACACAGAGGGGAAGCGGGGTGGGAAACTTCCACTCCCCCAACTGCCAAATGTATTAATTATTATTTAAATATTTACATAGCACCAGCAATATGTCTGATTAGAAACAGGTCCCTCCCACAAGGGCCTCACAATCCAGAATGGACATGCGGAGGGGCACACAGGGGGAGAGAGGGATACATTCATGAAGCTCAGAGGGTGCAGGTGCAGGTGCTTGGTTACAGGGGGAAGAAACCTTGAAGATGAAACAATAGAAGCAGCATAAATAAGAAATCTCTGGGGGTGAGAAGTTGGGGAAGGCCTGGCAGAAGAGTAAGTTTTCAGGAGGGATATGAAGGTTGAGAGGGTGGGAGTGAGTGAGTAGGACAAATATGCTCGGGAAGGGGGCTCCAGGCATAGCGGGCAGCATGGGAGATGGGGTGAAATGGTTTAAAGAGCAGGAGACTCTAGGTCAGTTGAGGGTGGTGGCAGAAGAGCAAAGTTCCTGGGTGGAAACATAGTGGGAAATTAAGACAGAAAGATAAGATGGTGCAAGGCCATGAAGAGCCTTAAAAGAGAGGGCAAAGTGTCTGTTGTGGATGTGAAGGGGGAGGGGGAACAGAGAAGGGGTTGAATGTGATCCAAGTGGCAGGCAAGGTGGATGACATCAGCAGCGGAGTGTTGAACAGAAGTGAAAGGTCAAGGAAGGTGAGAGCAGGTTACCTGGTTTCAGGAGTGTCAGAATTCCCTTATTCCAGAAACCCACAGTTCCATAAAACACACCTTGCGCCTCCATAGAACCCCAGAGAATCCTTGCAACTCCATAGAACAGATTCCCCCACAAATTAGTATAGCTTCATACAATACACCCCACAGAAGAGACTTCCCATGGCTCTATAGTGCCCATTTTGTATACACTGACCGGGTCTCTGGGAGGGCAGTTGGATCTGGGTGCAGCAGAGTCTGGTACCGATATGGTTTTAGGTGAATTCCCCTGGCCTCTGCAATGTTCCTGACAGCCTCATATAGCCCATCTTGGAGCCCTGCTGGATCAGCAACATGGTGAGATGGGCAGCACCGATGATACCCTCATAGGGACATCTTGGATGAGGGAGAGGGATGGATGCAAATAACCCAGGTGTTGAGGAGGGGAGAGGAGATTCCTGGATGACTGGGTGCTTTAGGAGCTTAGGAAGAAGGATGCTCCACCTGGGATGTTGGTAGTGGGGGAGGGGACCCCGTTACTCATGGCATCTTCCTGCCCTTATGCATTGTACTTTATTGCTCCTCCACCAGGGTCTATGTGGGACTCAGAAACTCACCGTGCAGCTGGAAGGCCTGGTCCCAGTCAATTGCTTCTGGGTCTTCTAGCATCATCAAACAGGCGCTCACATCCCAGTAAAATGCAGCATACTGGTTGGCATAGAAATCCCACTTGTCTGTCATCATCTGCAGGGGGCAATGCGGAGCTGGATGGTGAGAGCTGCAGTTGCAGGAGGAAGCAAGGATGGGAGAAGGTGGCTCATGTGGGGAGGGGAAAGCCAAGGTAACCCAGGAAAAAACGGGCTGGGAGCAGAGCAGCAAGGGAGGGGATGGATAGGATTGGTCAGGTACAGAAGATGCTTGCAGGGGTTCATGACTCACCTTCCTGCATGGCCGGGCAAGGGCAGCTTTGAATCCTGGCCATGAATCCACCAGCACTTCATACCCAGCTGGGTTTCCCTGGTTCACATGCTTCACCGCACCATAGATCTGCCAGAGAGACAGGACTTGGAATGGGAGAGACATGGGCAGACTTAGGTAGAAACAACAGGGGTAGTTGTCCCAGGCCCTGCTCTTTTGGGGGGGGGGCACAGGAAGCACTACTCCTATTGCCACCGATCTTGAGGGACCCTGGGAGCCCCAACAACACTACTGCCATTCCTGCAGAGCCCTGCTGCCTTTCCCGAGGCTCACGACAGTGGTAGGGCCCCCAGGGGCCCCTGTTGAGCCGTGTTGAGTGGCAGTGGAAGCTTCTGGGGCCTCCAGGGCTTATCAGGGAGCAGGTAGCTAGGTTGTGCTGGGGCAGGGAGGTGGGGACCAGCAGTCAGGAAGGAGCGCTGTGGGTGGACAGAACTGTTTGGACCTATAAGACCTGCCTCCCCACCCCAGCACATCCCAGTAAGCCCTGGAGGCCCTCAGGAGCTCCTGCTGTCACCCAACATGGCTCCTCATGATAGAAATAATTAAAGGGATATGTTTTTAATATAATAAAATAAAATAATAATAATAATAATTCATCATTCATACATTGATTTTATTTGCATAGTGCACCCCTCTGCCAAATGACACTAGAAGCATTTAACAACATGAATACAACAACATAAAACCACTAAAAACCCATATAAAGTCAATTTAAAATAGTTTCATTTAAATGGGGAAGGTAAATAGGTAGAAAATATACAGTAAGGAGAACCAGCATTGGATCCTCTAAAAGCACCTGGAGAATAGAAAAGTCTTCAGATGTTTTTTGAAAGTGAGAAGGGAGAAACTGAGATGTACAGCTGGAGGAAGTTAATTCCATGCTGCTTTCAGGCCGCTTTTACATGAGCAGCCGGATGCAGTGCGTTGAAGGATGCGCCTCCTGAAAAGCCCCATGGGGTGCATTTAGATGCACCGGAAGTAGCCAGCCGCCATAGGAATCGCAGCTTGTGCGGTATTTTTGAAGGCGCATTTGGGAAACCTTCAAATAGACCATGCAAGCTGCAATTCGTATGGCAGCCAGCTACTTCCTGTGCATCTAAACGCGGGACTTTTCAGGAAGCGCGTTCTTCAACGTGCTGCATCCAGTCGCTCATGTAAAAGCGGTCTTACACATGACAAAAATGGGTTCTTATAAGTGCTTGAGATAATACCAGGTGTTATAAATGCTGGGGTTTTGTAATGTTTGAACACAATATTCCCCTTTTATGCAGCGAGATCTCGCAGCCTTGAGAGGCTGCTTTTATACAAGCAGGTCACAGCTGCACAACCTGATCGCACGATTTTTCAAGATCCTGCAAGGCGGGATTATACGTGACGATGGACGTGATTATGCGCATTCAAGGCGGCCGCGCGTTGTTTGCCGACCACGAACTAAATACCTCGATGTGTGAGGTATTTAGTTTGCGGTTGGCAAACAACGCGTGACCGCCTTGAATATGCATGATTGCGTCCATCGTCACGTATAATCGTGCCTTGTGGGATTTCGAAAAATCGCACAAGCGGGTTGTGCGACTGCGACCCACTCGTATAAAAACACCCTAAGCGTCACATCTAGTGGGTCTTATAAAGCTGCAACATCTCGCTGCATAAAAGGGGAATAGTGCATTTACACATGACAAAACTCCAGCATTTATAACACCCAGTATTTTCTTGAGCACTTACAATAACCCATTTTTGTCATGTGTAAAAGCGACATAAGGATCCCACCACAGCAAAGGCCCGATTGCCTGCCAACTTAAGGTGCGATGGCAGAATCCCTAAACTGTGGGTGGTGATTAAATGCTAACAGCAAGTATGGCAAGATTCCAGGAGCAGCCCACTTAAAGCTCTGTCACACCAATTGTGTGAGTGCTGGCTGATTTTTAAACCTGCTCAAATCGCGGCCGGAAAAGCATGCATGTCCCACTTCCGGGCGTGTGATTGCTGGGAGTGTATCGTCTGATCCTGGCTCCCGGCATTTTTTCAAAACAAGTGCGGGTGCGGCCGTGATCGTCTAAAAACGGCCTGTGTCTAAAGAAAAAGGGTGGTGTGTTCACAGCCATTTCCGGTCTGTCTGCCCCCAATCCTCCACTCCGTGCTACTGCCAAACAGCTTGTTCCTTGCTGCACACTGTTACCGGGGTAGGGGGACAAGGGGCACACACGTTCACCCTGCCACTGGGGATCGAGGTCACAGCAAGGAGCGACCGGAGACGAATGCCCGTCAGGATAGTGTTTGGGCTCTCACCTCTAATTAAAGAGAACGAGCCCCTATCATCATAGGCCGCTGCTGACCTCGAACCCAAGGCTGCCCCACACGCGCTCGCACACTCAGCACACCCACGGGGCTTGGGGCGTGGGGGAATCCACCCCTGGGGGTGCGGGGCCCAGGAAGGGGAAAAGGAGATGGGAAGCGGGGCACTCACCTCCAAAGCTTAGGACACCAATACAAGGAAGGGGCAGGGCACTCACTCTCTCACGCAATCCACGCTCACAGTCACACGTTCTGGGAATGGTAGGTTCACAACGAAGGTCCACACACACGGGCAAGTCAGGCACACAGTCAATGCCGCTCGTACTCCACACAGAAGGGCCGGTTTCAGTCAATCACCAGCGCCGTTCCCCAGGCGGCGCTGGTTCTTATAGCCCGAGCCCCGCCCTTGTACGCGCCCGCAGCCGCTCTGAGCGGCGCTGCGGGGGCGGGGGAAGTTCTACACGTTGCTTCCCTGGCGGGGGCGTGGCCTCTGCCTGGTGTTCCCTCGCTATCACTAATGGCGGTTGTGGCGTTCCTTGCAGGGCTGGGACCCGCCCCTCCTGATCCCTTGTTCCTGGGGGCGTGGCTACAACTCCCGGCCCCGCCATCACTCGGTGCGGGGAGCGTGAGGCGACCTCTGGCGGCACCGGGGAATCCCCTGCTTGCTGGTTTCCCTCCGGCGCGGCAGTGTCCGGGTAAGGCCCACGTACCGCGACCAGAGGGGAACCCAAGGGGCTTTGTTGCCCCTGCGGGCCATTAAGTTGGGCCGGGGGGTGCGGGGGCTGTCTCGGGGGCCCCAATCCTTGATCACCCCGTGTATCACGTGCACTCCTGACAGTACCCCCCCCTCGAGGTCGCTGGAGCCCAAACTGAAGGGGTCCCGGCTTCTGAGGGTGACGGAGATGGAAGGCTCGCAGCAGCCGGGGGGCCGACACATTGGAGGCGGGCTCCCAGGAACGCTCGTCGGGGCCGTAGCCCAGCCAGTCTATCAAATAGTGGAGGCGTCCCTTGCGCAGCTTGGCGTCGAGGATTGCTCGTACCTCAAACTCGGGGCCGGCGACCGACCATTCCGTAGGGCCAGGGGGCACCGCATCGGAGATGGTTTGGGCAGGATCGGCCTTCTTCAACATAGACACATGGAATGTGGGATGAAGATGTATGTGCGGTGGGAATTGTACCTTATACGTCACTTCGTTGACTTGTTGGCAGATCGGGAAGGGTCCAATATAACGAGCGTCTAGCTTCGCCGATGGGCGAGCGGAGGGATAATGGCGTCGGTCGACCCACACTAGATCCCCTGGACCGAGAGGGGGCTCCTGCCGGCGATGTTTGTCGCCTTGGACCTTATAACGTTGTCGAGCTTGTTGGAGCACTCGACGTGCAATTGCTTGAGCTTCATGGATGCGTTGGATGAGGGCCCCCGCGGCGGGTACATCGATCCCCGGGGTGTCGCNGGGGCGTGGCCTCTGCCTGGTGTTCCCTCGCTATCACTAATGGCGGTTGTGGCGTTCCTTGCAGGGCCGGTACCCGCCCCTCCTGATCCCTTGTTCCTGGGGGCATGGCTACAACTCCCGGCCCCGCCGTCACTCGGTGCGGGGAGCGTGAGGCGACCTCTGGCGGCACCGGGGAATCCCCTGCTTGCTGGTTTCCCTCCGGCGCGGCAGTGTCCGGGTAAGGCCCACGTACCGCGACCGGAGGGGAACCCAAGGGGCTTCGTTGCCCCTGCGGGCCATTAAGTTGGGCCGGGGGGTGCGGGGGCTGTCTCGGGGGCCCCAATCCTCGATCACCCCGTGTGTCACGTGCACTCCTGACACACACTGTCTGTGTGCTCTCCCAGAGCACCTGCGGGTGGGGTGAGCAGTGAAGAATCAGCTGTTTAGCTGCGGCATGGAGCGGAGGATCAGGCAGACCCAACCACTCTCCTGAAGGACTACAACTCTCACAATTCCATGGGAGTGCTTCTGCCGGGAGAGCTTCTGGTGCGAGCAGCAGGCAGGACAGCGATTAGCCTCTGGACATGGAAAACAGTAACAGGCAGGGCCGGCATTACCACAGGGCGATTCGGGGAGGCCACCCCACGCCCCCCTCCTGGGGGGGGCCGCACTTGGGAGTCCCCAGCTCCTGGCCTGACAGTGGCCAGGAGCTGGGGGACTCTGAGCTCGGGGACCCCCTCCCTGAGTCCGACTGACAGGCAGTGCCAGTGGAGGGGGCCAGCGGAAGTAAGGGAGAGGCGGAGGCCCCCCCTCTCCCTCACTCCGTGGGTGGCCCCCCTCTCTGCTGCCTGTCAGTCTCGGCCAGGGGGAATGTGGGAGGGGCAGGGCCTCTGCCTCTCTCTCACTCCCCCTGGTCGAGACTGACAGGCAGAGGGGGCACGGAGTGAGGGAGAGGCAGAGGCCCCGCCTCTCTCACACTCCCTTGCAACTTCTGGTGGCGGCAGGTGGCGCGGCAACAGATTTAATCTGCCACTGCTGCGCCCGCCGCCGGAGCCCACCACAGGGAGTCAGTGAGTAGGCCCGGCGCGGGGACCAGGATGGCAACGCTGACGCCACAGCGATGGATGGGGGTAAGTGCTCGCAAAATGGCTGGGCTTGGGTGGAGGGGAGTGCCCCTCCGCCCGACCACAAGCCCAGACCCAGGTAGCACACCCGACCAAGCCGGAGTGCGCCCCTAGGCCCACTGGCGGCCAGCAGAGTTTCTCCACCGCCCTGGGCCCCGCATCTACTAAGGTCAGCCCTGGTAACAGGGGCTAATTGGGGGCAAACATGGGTCAGAGAATGGTGTCAACACACATTCCACTACTCCGTGCCTTTGTCTCAGCACCTGAATGAGAGTGAGAGTTTGTCCAGGGATTGACAGGGGCAAGGGGTGGGGGATTAGAGCAAGGGCGTACATATGACCAGCCTCCCTTACTCTCTGTCTGTCTCACACATGCAAAACCAGGCCCCTCTCTCATCCCTCCCACAACCCCCTCTCTCTCAAACACAAACAGCCTCCCACTCACCCATCTCTCACTCACTCACACCTACACAGAGTCCTTTCCTCTCATATACCCACACAATCAGCGCCAAACTTGCTCCTCAGACCCACACAACTGTCTCTCAATATTCTGAGCAGCCAAAGAGGGGCAAGCCCGGCCCCTTAGCCAATAAGCTCCATCCCTTGGAGAATAAGTTCATCCCCACTTTGTGCACGCGTACACACACACACACACACACAAACATTCCAAGTGGGTAAGGAGGAACAGAAGCTGGAGTATAGGTCCATAATGGCTATTAACCAAGTACGTTTTGGGGACATAACCTCTTACCGTTGGGGGCTGGAACAACAGGGAATGGATTGCCCATTGTGACCTGTTGGGTACTTCTCCCAAGAGATAAAGATTGGCCACTGGCAGATATAGGATGCTGGATTTGATGGATGATTGGTCTTACCCAGTATAGCACTTGTTATGTAAGCTCTCCTGCTTCTCATTCCACTTAGCTTTTTGTCATTCCCTCATCTTCCCATTGTCCTCAAGTGTTTTTCCTGGGAGATAACCAGGAAAGAGGTGCCTGAGGCTTGAATTCTGGTCTTTTAGTCTCTCTCTCCAGCAAGAGGGACTTTGACAGTGGTCTTCAGCATCCAAAGAGGGACTGTCTGTCCTAAATAGGGACTGTTGGGAGGTATGCAAACAAACAGCCCCTCTTTCACACATGCAACCACTTGCCCCTCACACCCAGTTATCTCAAAAGGACTGCCCTATATCTTGTCAGACCGAGAGTCCACAAAAATAACATTTTATATTCCTAAGCAAGCACCAGACTGCCAATTGATAAAGAAGTATGGCTACGGGGGGCAGGGAAATGGGGGCCCTACATTTTATTTTCACCCTAGGCCCTGCAAATTGTAAGGCCGGCCATGGGGAGCAGGGGCTACTCTCCCAAGCCCTGCTCACAGGAGACAGCCTCAGAGGGACAGGGCAGCTTTTCCAAGTGGAAACCAGGGCCTCATTGCACCAGGGTTTGAGTTTCACCCACCAATGGTGCCAGATTAAGCCACAGGATCATTTCTAGAGTTGCACATCCTGGACCCTCAGAATTTCAGCTTTCCTGAGTAGAAATTGCCAGGATACAGTGCAGGTTGCTTGAACCTGCAGAGCCTGAACCAGTAGCTCAGAGAGAGGGAGATGCCCTGAGTGTAGTGCTGCTGCTCTGGTGCTGGTGGGGGATTGTGCTTGCTAGGCTTCATTCACAACCAGAGATCCCACAGACTTATTCCCCTCACCCCCCATACTAACTCACTGGAGAAAAGTCTTACAGCACCCAACCAGCGCCAGGACTTTGGTCTTGGGTTAAAGCCAGGGTCACTGCTGTACCATGTAGGAGTGGCAGTGACAGAGTGGCAGGGTGGGGGTGAGAGGTGCTTGGGCAACGGGCATGGACTAAGTCAAAGGTATGGGGCATTCCTTAGCACTGGGAGCCACCACCAACCTCACTCAGCTCAAACCAAAGGGAGGGAAATTAACCCTTTCCTGCCTGTGCACCCACTACAGGGGAGCACTTTGACCCTTGTAACCTGCAGGGATCACTTGGCTGGCACCAGTGCATTCAACCCTCTGTAGTCTGACCCCAAACCCATCCATGCTGCAATTGGATGAGCAGATCCCAGCCGCTATGCTGGGTGAACTGCAGGAATCTGCAGAATCAGGTGCTCGATTTGGACTTTGTAAAACAGGGAGGACAATGGGGTGGGGACGGGAGGGAGGGCAGGGACTCCACTCCTGATCCAGGCCCCTGAGCATTTGGGACACACCCACACCCTGCCTGCCCTGTAACAAAGGAGGTGTCTACAACCCCATTTTCCCACTCTGTCCTCTCCATGGGTTGGGGGGTTGGACACTGGCTCTGGGGATGGAGTGGCAGGGGAGTCAGTGTCACCGGCAATGTCTGTGGCAGGGTCTTTCGCAGCACCCCCTCCAGCAGTTGAAGCTTGGAAGGACAGGTCAAGATCAACATGGCTGGGATGGCAGGGACACTGCAGGAGGCACCTAAAGAGGAGAGAGAAACAGAGAGAGAGAGAGCCAGTTTCCTACAGCCAGCCCCCAACCTGAAACCTCAGCTAAAAGCCGGACTTTGTGTGTAGACCCTACAACAACAAATTGATAGGTGCGTAGGCTGCCTCGGGACTCCCAAGAGACCCTACAATAACAGGTGGATATGTCTGCAGCCTCAGTGCTCCTGAGAGGTTCTGTAACGCTCCCCATACCACCTCTCTGCCCAGATCATTCTCTTTGGAGCAGGAAAGGGCCCCCAATGCTACATGCTTACCTTGGGCAAGACTGCCTGTTGAGGAGGATAGAGTGGACTCCTCTCCTCAGGGGGATCTGAAGGATGGTGCAATCCTGGTTTGTCAGCATCCAGCCCTGTTGGGTTTCTCTCCTGTAGGCAGCTTCATCTGCTAGGAAAGTAGCTTCTTATCCCTGAGAAAATGAACCATTAACAGAATCATAGTCTGGCCTGCCCAGAGGGATGGGCTCCTGTGTATGGCTGCAAAAGAAGGATGGAATGAGCCTGCTGCTTGGCAGCTGGGGATGCTGGAGGGTGTTGTAGGGGGAGGCAAGAGACCTGCATCATTGCCAGTGCATTGTGCTCTCTTCAAGCAGGGATGACAAAATGCTGCTGTGAAGCAGCGGGAGATTGGAAAATCCCTCTCTAAGAAAAAGCATTGCTTGCTTCAGGCTCCTGCAGTTCAGGAGGCTGGACTAAGTGACCCTTGAGATACCTTCCAATTCTATGATTCTAAGTGGCAATACAGCCTGCTGGCTAAGGCATGATCCTAGAGACATGGGTTCTAGTTCCAAATGCATCTCTAGCCTGCTTCTTTTGTGTGTGTCATAGTTCTTCCTCCCGCACTCAGGGAACTGTGTTCACTGCGTTTTCCCCATTGGTGACAAGTATCTATTAATCATCAATCTCCATGTAAAGTGTGTGTGCGCGTGGGGGTGTCTGTATTATTATTTTCCCCTTTATATATGTAGAGGTGATGCTGAGAAAGTTACTTATCCAAAGCCACCTCGGGAAACCATGGCTAAGATGGTATTTGAACCCAGGTCTCTAAACCACCACCAGTCCTGTGCTCTAGCCACTGGACAGCATCATCTGGCACAGGTACTAGTCACTGCAGAGACACAGGCCGCTTTTAGATGAGCAGCGCTCGATTGCGCATCGCCATTGCGCATATTTTGAAACGCCTGCATGATGTAATTTGACAAGACAGAAGTGGGTTATTATGCGCGCATATTATGGCGGTGGCGCATTTGTAAAGTCCGCAAATTAAATAGCTCACAATCAAAATATGCTCAATGGCGATGCGCAATCGAGTGCCACTCGTCTAAAAGCGGCCACAGACCGAAAGATAGTTCCTGCCCAAAACCAACAAATTGTGGTAGGAGGAACTAAGACACATAAAAAAGAAGCAGGCTAGAGACACAGCTGGGATAAGAACCCATGTTTCTAGAGCCCCAGTATCAGGCCTTAGCCAGCAGGCTATCCTCTCAGCTTATTCCCAACACATGAACTGCATACCCTCTCACATCAGACAGCGAGAAATAGGTACACTTTTTATTTATATTTATTTATTTAATAAATTTATATCCTGCCCCTCCTGCAATGCAGCCCAGGGCGGCTCACAACAATAAAATACAATAAAAACAATTTAAAACACTCAATACAGTAATACTAACATATAAAAGTATTAAAACAGGGCTAGCTATATTAAATATAAATAATAGGTAAGGTGGGGGAGATAAAAACCCCTCACCCTACCCTCCCACCCTCCCCAAAGGCCTGGGCAAACAGCCAGGTTTTACAGCTTC
>QEPC01006143.1:973449-1032036 GCA_003113815.1 Sphenodon punctatus
AGCGCGTTACAGTAGTCTAGCCTCGAGGTGATGAAGGCATGGATGAGGGAGGCCAGGTCCGGGCCGGAGACGAACACATGCAGCCTATGCACCAGGTACAGCTGGCGGAAGGCAGCCTTAGCGACTGCCTCCACCTGCCGCTCCAGGCGGAGGTCTGCGTCCAATATCACCCCCAGACTCCGAACCTGCTGAGCTATAGGAGGGCGAACCCCCCCAACCAGGGGGGCCACTACCTCCCTCGCTCTCCCCACCAACATCACCTCCGTCTTATCGGGGTTGAGTTTCAGTCTGCTCAGCCGCATCCATTCCGCCACGGCCTCCAAACATTGGGATAGCAACGAGATAGCAGGGTCTGGGTCAGTTGAAAAAGAGAGGTACAGCTGAGTATCATCAGCATACTGGTGACACCGCACCCCGAACCCTCTCACGACCTCCCCCAGGGGCTGCATATATACGTTAAATAATAACGGAGACAGAATAAAACCCTGTGGAACACCACACGATAAGGCACGGGGGCACGATGTCTCCTCCCCCAGCACCACCCGTTGGCTCCTCCCCGAGAGGAATGAACGGAACCATTCAAGAACAGTCCCGTCCAGACCCCCCAGGTCACGCAGCCGCCTCAATAGCAGCCCATGGTCCACAGTATCAAAAGCAGCCGAGAGATCTAGCAGGATGAGAAATGTTGAACATCCTGCGTCCATCTCCCGGCGGAGGTCGTCTACCAAGGCCACCAACGCCGTCTCAGTGCCATAGCCGGGGCGGAACCCAGATTGAAAAGGGTCTAGAAAACTGATGCTGTCCAGATGCACCTGGAGCTGGAGTGCCACTTCCCGCTCAATAACCGTTCCTAAAAAGGGAAGGTTAGAGACAGGTCGGTAACTGGCGAGCGCATCCACGTCCAAAGATTTTTCAGCAGCGGGCGCACTCCAGCCTCCTTGAGGCAGGGCGACAACCTCCCCTGCGGCAAGGACGCATTCACCACCCTCGCCAGCACCATCCCCAACGTCTCCCTGGAAGCTTTTATTAACCAGGACGGGCACGGATCAAGTTCACAACAAGTGGCCCTCACAGACCCCAGGACATCCGCCGCATCAGCCGGCGTCACTTCCTGAAACTCCCCCCACAAAGCTGCACCGGACGGGGCCTCCGTCCCCTCTCTTCCCCTACTGCCCCAAATCCAGCGTCAAAGTCGGTCTGAATCCGAGCGATCTTGTCTGCGAAGTAGTTGACAAACTCCTCACAGTGGGCTTGGGACAAGTCCCCATCGAGGCGGAGGGAGGCTGGACTAACCAGCCCTCGCACCACCCGGAACAACTCCGCCGGGCGTGACTTTGCAGACGCTATGAGGACAGCAAGGAACTCCTTCCTTGCCGTCCTCACAGCCTCAACATAGGACCGCAAATGGGCCCTATGGAGAAGACGGTTGGAGTCAGATCGAGTCCGACGCCAGCGTCGCTCTAGCCTTCTGCCTACACGCTTCATACACCGCAGCCTCTCAGTAAACCAAGGGGTCCTGCGGTGCCAAGACCGAGGCAGAGGGCGTCTCGGAGCCACCCTGTCAATGGCCTCCTCCAGCAAGCTGTTCCAATGCTGGACTAGCTCACCCACAGAGTGACCGTCACTCTTAATTTTCTTCACATCACTTCACATCACTCTTAATTTTCATACATTTGCATGCATTTATTATTATTACATTTTTATATGGAAATTTGTGGTAGCCCACTGACTACCTTTGGGGCTAAGCTGGAAAAAAGAAGGATTTCTGTGAGAGGCTCTGTGTACTAAACATGCATGTACAGTACTGATAGTTCAAATTAAAACTCAGTATATTAAAAAGTCAGAATTCTCAAACGGGTGTATGTATTGGCTTTGGCTGTCAAGTTTAAGTTTTAAAGAGGATCCCAGTGGAATCAGTCAGTCTCTTTCAGCAGCTACAGAGTCATCCCTCACAAACACATCAAGATGAGTCCTACCTCTTTTAGTTTTCAGCTCCCTCCTGCTTGGGTGTTATCTTCCTTTGTTCTTTGATAGCCCTGCTTATTCCAAGCTTGCTAAAGTAAGAAAAGATGCCCCCTAGCACTGAATGAGTCCAGGTCTCTAGTCTCAATTTCATTTCATTTCCTGTCAGGTAGTTCTTTATCCAGCTGGATTAATGAAGTGTTAATGACACCCCACTCCACCCCCCACCAATTGTTTGCTGAACCTTGTACAAACCAAACAATGCTGGGATCCTGGTACCAGGGAACAAAACTATTGGAAGGTATGGAACTGGTCTGGGGGGGTGAGGTCTCTCCTGACATTTACACACATCTCAAGAGCAGGTGTTTCCTCCTCAGTGTGGATTCTGACCTTCAGGATCCTGGAGAAAGAAATGCTTTGCCCCAGAGAGGGATTTCTAAGCTCTCTATGCTTCACAGCAGCTTTGTGGAATAAATATATACCGTTCCAAATGGCGGCCAAATTGTGGAATGGTATATATTTATTCCTAGTGGTTATCTTTACTGTTCCTTAATACCTTGTTGCTTGTGCTTGTCACAGCACCTTTGTGGCATCCCTGTTTGGAGAGAGCACAGGGAGCTGACAAGGATGCAGGTCTCTCACCACCCCAGCTCCCAAGCAGCAGCCTCATCCTAGCTTTTTGCTGCATCCATCCACAGTGGGGCCCTTCCCTCTGGGCCATGAACCACAGAGAAGACTGATTCTGGGTGGAATCAAATGAAACAACAGCCCACATTAGCCTTCACCAGGCGCATTCCCACATGCCTATTAGGCGTCGGCCCGCTATGTCGCCTCCACAGAGCCGCCACTCACGGCAGGTTCCAAGGACATTGCGGGCCCACCATGTAGGCCAATCAGAGCTAATGGGTGCCCATGTGTCTGTTTCTTCTTCGAGTGGCTCCTCCCATTCTCACAAATGGGTTTGCGCCTGCACGCCCTTCTCCTATCGGAATTTACCAAGCTGAAAGCTGAAACGCGTGACGTCTACACACCCCACACTATATAAAGCACACTCCCGGCCAATGCCACAGTTCCTTCCAACCGCTTCGCGGCTATCTGTCTTTACTAAGCTACCATGTCTACAAAACTTTCCTTCAAAAAATGTCTGTCTTGTGGTCGGAAGATGACCACCAACGATCCTCACGTGCACTGCTTGGTCTGCTTGGGCACTTCACACAATCCGAAGGAATGCCCAGAGTGTTCCTCACTCAAGGCCAAGTCTTTGAAGCAGAGAGCTATCAGGCTCCCAGTTCTGCTCAAGGAGATGGAGGACAAGGAGAAGGACAGTAAGTCTAATCGCTCCCCGTCCCCCAAGCTACCCAGCATCGGAGCAGAGGAAACCGTCTCCGCAGCCCCTTCTGCCACTCTGTCTTCAGACCCTGGCTCACCTCGCCCCGGCTCGTCAAGGCCGAGAGAACCTTCCCCCAAGAGGGGCCGACTTGAGATCGGGAAGGAGCCTGCCAAACCGGCGGTTCGCTCCGTGTCCCCGATTTTTTCCTCGGATGACGAGGCCTTCTTGCTAGCGGTTTCTGCCTCCCAGGGCTCCCCACTCTGCATAGGGTCACCCCTGTATACCGCTCAAGAGGATGTCGACCCCAAATTCCACGGGTCTCCTTATCAGCCCCCTGCTCTACAGTGGCTAGCTGCTCCCTCTCCTCAACCGAGAGACAATGTTCAGGTGGGGCAACAAGAGGACCCCACCTTGCTGTTTCTAAAGAAACAAGAGATGGAGAGGAAAAAGGATAACTCCCTCCTGGTGGCCTGCCTACAACAGCTTATCACCGCTACGGCCCAAAAGTCAACCCCGTCATGGGCTGTGAGCGTATCACGATCTCCTTCGCCTCCACTTAGAGGTCGAGATCATCGACGCCGACCACCAGCTCCCTCAGCTCGCGCCCGTCGGCGCTCACCGTCTAGGGAGTCTTCTCGCCCCCGGCGCCGGGACCTCTCGGCGTCGACGGATCAGCAGTCACCGAGCCCTGTTAGGCTCTCCCCCACCAGGGGGCGCCCAGACTCATTCAGCCGCTCGGCGTCGGCTTCCAGCCACTCGGCGCCGATGGAAAGAATAGCACCGCTGACAGAGCGCTCGGCGTCGGGACGCTCGGCGCCGACGAGAGAACGTTCGGCATCTGAACGCCGGCTTAGCCCCTCGACACCGACAGGGAGACCTTCGACGTCGAGAGATCTTCGCCCTTCGGGGATGCACGCTGGCTCGACTACCCCCTCGACGCCGAGGGCACCTATTTCCTCGGAGCTTCTCGACGCCACAGCCAGGGACACGGCTCTTTTGTTTAAGCGCCGTATGGCCAAGCACTTAAAAAAGGTATCGAGGTGTAAGAAGTATAAATCAGCCTTGCTAAGGGCTCTTCCTTCTAAGCCCTCTCCAACCGAACCAGAAGAAGAGGTTGAGACTCCTCTTCCCACATCACCCCCAGACACGCTCGAGGTTGAGGAGCCCGCAGAACCCCTCGACCCCGAATCTCTCTCCCCCCCGCCTTCTGACGAGGTGCAGAGCCCGTTTACCTCGGCTTCTTCTCAGGAGCATAGGGATTTTCAGAGGCTTCTGAAAAGGTTCTCTGAAGCCCTCCACATTGCTACTGTCCCTATCTCGCACCAGGAAGACGACCCAGCTTATTCCCTGGTCGATAAGCCTGTGCAAGCCAAACTCTCCTTACCGCTTTTTAAGAAGCACTTAGCGGAGGCGGAGAAGCTCTGGGCAACCCCAGCAGCCATCCAGCCTATATCATCAGCCAGCAGCTCCTTTTACCTCTTTCCTCCTGAGGAAGGATCTATATTTTACAAACACCCTCTCCCAAACTCACTAATTGTCTCCGCGTCGGCGGAGAAGTTTCAAAAGGCGGCGCAAGAAACCTCCCCCGCTGACAGGGAGAATCGCCGCATAGATGTATTTGGCAGGAAGGCATTTGCATCGGCCACTATGATCATGCGGGCCTCCAACTACGCAGCTGGCATGGCAACCTTCCAGCACCACCTGTGGCGCCAAGTCCAAAAGCTGATCCCTACTCTGCCCAACGAATCGCAGAAGGCACTGCAATCATTGTGTGCTGAGGGAGGGGATACTGCGAGATGCCAGCTCCACACGGCCCGCCACTCCTCGGAGACGGCGGCAAGGGCAGTAGCGAATGCCATCGTCATCCGCAGATTTGCCTGGCTCAGAGGCACCAAGCTGGACTACCATCACCAAGCCAGAATCGAAGGGTTACCCTTTGACCAGTCCGGCCTCTTCGCCAAGGACACTGACGATGTCCTGGACAAAATCCATAAGTCCAGGACCACGGCTCAGAGGATGAAAATCAGCCACAGGGACCAGCTTTCTTCCTCCCAGCACCGGTCTTACCAGTCTCAATACCGCCCTCAAAGGCAGTACTACCCTCCTTCTCAACCTTACCAGAGGAGGTATTACCCCAACACCTCCTCCTTTTCTTATGGGGGGAAGCCCAAATACCCCTATGCCTCTTTTAGGGGTAGAGCTGCTCCCAAGCAGCACTTTCCAGCCCCGAGTCCCAGGGGCAGACGCTGACAATTACTGTATTCCCCAGTTTTGGATGACCGGGCAGGGGTTCCTCCAGTCAATTTTCAAATGGCCTTGTTCCAATCAGTTCAAGTTTGGGAGCTGATCACCACTGATTTGTGGGTTCTGTCTGTGGTTGCTACAGGTTATAAAGTTCAATTTTCCTCGTTACCCCCCTGTTGCAGACCATCTGCGTGTGTTCCTTTCTCTGCTGCTCAGGCAGAAGCCTTAAATAAAGAAGTTCTTGAACTGTACAGCAAAGGTGTCATTGAGGTTGTTCCTCCTGATGAACTTAATTCTGGATGTTATTCTAATTATTTTATTGTTGATAAGAAATCTGGGGGTCATAGACCTATATTAGATCTTCGATTTGTTAACACTTTTGTTAAATATTTTAAATTTAAAATGCTCACGTTGGGTTCTTTGAGAGCCCACTTGTCAGGGGGTCAGTGGTATGCTGTATTGGACCTCAAGGATGCATACTTTCACGTAAGGCTGCATCCTGCATCTAGACGTTATTTCAGGTTTTGCCATGACTCCAGGCACTACCAATTTGCCTCACTCCCCTTTGGACTCTCCTCAGCCCCTAGGGTTTTTACTAAGGTGATGGCCCCTGTCATCTCTTACCTTAGGAGGCAGGGAATATCCATTTACCCGTACCTAGATGATTGGCTCTTGGTGGCCCAATCCCCGTCTGCCCTTTCCCAAGCAATAACCTTTACCACCAACCTCTGTGCCTCACTGGGTATATCGGTTAACTTACAGAAATCTCTGCTAAAGCCTGCACAGTCAGTCCCCTATATTGGGGCAGTGCTGGATTCAGTAAGGCAAAAGATCTTTACCCCCAGAGACAGGTTCCTTGATATGGCAGCCTTAATAGACACGCTTTTTAAGCACAAGAGGCAGCCCATTAAAAGGTTCCAGCGCATGCTGGGACTTATGGCCTCCACAACTTACACCACCCCGTTCGCAAGGCTCTATATGAGGCCCTTTCAGCTATGGTTGCTCAGAGTCTTTAACCCCCTCACCGACCCGCCCAATAAGAGAATCTCCATTACCAGGTCCGTGTTAGATTCTCTGGTACCTTGGAGAGATGAGACCTTTGTGTTGGCAGGAATGCCTTTTGCCTTCCCTGTCTCTGATTGTACCCTAACTACGGATGCTTCATTGACAGGGTGGGGAGCGCATCTCGGAAGCATGGAGGTGTCAGGTTCATGGAACAGCTGCCAGAAGAAACTCCACATCAACATGTTGGAGACCATGGCTATTCAAGAAGCGTTAGGTTTTTTCCTCCCGCATCTCCAAGGCCGAGTGGTAACTGTAGCGTGCGACAGCATGACTGCAGTATGGTACCTCAGCAAGCAGGGGGGTACCAGGTCACCGGACTTGTGCCAGTTAACTATGAGGATATGGCACTGGGCAAAAGCCCACAACATTCATCTCCTCGCCACGCATGTGGCAGGGAAACAGAACTCCAGGGCCGATATGCTCAGCAGACTGGATCAGGACAATCACGAGTGGCAGTTGGCGACCCCAACTTTCCTCAGGCTAGTTCGCCTTTGGGGCAGGCCTACCTTAGACCTCTTCGCCACGCAGAGGTCAGCCAAGTGTCCCCAGTTCGGGTCCCGAGCGGGCCACGACCCAGCATCACTGGGGGATGCATTCTCACTCAGCTGGAAGAACCAACTGTGCTACGCCTTCCCCCCCATCCCGTTGATTCAACGGGTGGTGGGCAAGATCCTGGTGCAGGGTGCGAATCTGATCCTAATTGCCCCTTACTGGCCCAGGCAGATCTGGTTCTCGGACCTCTTGAACCTGGCATCAGAGAGCCTACCTTTAGGCAGCTCCCCTACCCTCCTGTCCACTGCCCACCAGCTGAATGGCCATCCTCACATCGCCCACCTCAAACTCCATGCTTGGAGGATTTTCAAAGTATAGACAGTGGGGATAGGCTGGCATTTGTCCTCTCTAGTGACATCAAGCCGTCCACGCACCGCTCTTACTCCTCTAAATGGAGAAGATTCACTTACTGGATGGTGGATAATAATATAGCTGTTGCCCACTTGTCGGTCCAAACTATTCTGCAATACCTTTTGCAACTGGCAGAAAAGGGCTTAAGCTTGTCGTCCCTTAGAGTGCACCTGGCAGCGATTGCTAGAAATCTTAAGCTTCAGGGTTCTCAATCGCTTTTTGCCCACCCATTGGTTAAATCTTTTTTAAAGGGTGTTAACAACCTGTTCCCCCCCCACAGGCAGCCGGTATCCTCGTGGGATCTTCCCCTAGTCTTGGATAGCCTGATGCACGCTCCTTATGAGCCTTTGCAGTCAGCTACCTTATGGAATCTGACACTCAAGACTTGCTTTCTGGTGGCCGTTACCTCCCTACGGCGAGTAAGTGAGTTAGCTGCTATTTTTATCCAGGAACCCTATCTCCAAACCTTTCATGATAGGCTGGAAATTGCGGCTCACCCATCCTTTATCCCAAAGCAAGTCTCCAAATTTCACTTGGCTCAGCGTATAGTTCTCCCTGAATTTTGCCCCCCCCCATGAGTCACCTGAATTGCAGGAGGCTCATACCCTAGACGTGAAGAGGGCTGTCCTTGTTTACCTAGACAGAACGTCTTCTATCAGACAATCTGATTGTTTATTCGTTTCCCCTTCTCCCCCCTCCCTGGGAAAAAAGCTGTCATCCCAGTCTATTTCGAAGTGGCTGGTAAATGCTATTACTTTCGCTTACCAGACGAAAGCGCTCCCACCACCTCCCAACCTCAGGGCGCACTCAGTCAGAGCCACGGGAGCCTCGGTAGCAGCCTTTGCTAATGTGTCCCCACTTGAAATCTGTAGGGCGGCCACTTGGAGCTCTCCCTCCACATTCATTAAACATTACTCGGTGCACCTAGCCACCCAGGCTCATACTTCCTTGGGACAGGCTATACTTGCCTCGGGCTTGCCAGGCTAGAGTACTCTGTATCAGATTCCTTGCTTTGTATTCATATCATTTGTGTATTTTTCATATTGAATTAAACTTTTATTCGGTTCAACAGAACTGTGGATTCTTTAACAGAAATTTTTCCCCACCGCCTTCCTCTAGGCTTGGTACTCCCCCATTTGTGAGAATGGGAGGAGCCACTCGAAGAAGAACAGAAGGTTGCTACCTTGTAAACAAGGTTCTTCGAGATGGCTCCGACCATTCTCACAAATGCCCACCCTTCCAGCCCCGCGTGAACATTTTTTCTCATGCAGTCTCAGGGTTGGAAGGAACTGTGGCATTGGCCGGGAGTGTGCTTTATATACTATGGGGTGTGTAGACGTCACGCGTTTCAGCTTTCAGCTTGGTAAATTCCGATAGGAGAAGGGCGCGCAGGCGCAAACCCATTTGTGAGAATGGTCGGAGCCATCTCGAAGAACCTTGTTTACAAGGTAGCAACCTTCTGTTCTTGTCTAGGGTTACCATACTCCCCTTTAAAAGAAGATGCTTATGAAAAATACATGATGCAGGGCTGAACTGGTTCTACTGGAACCCTAGTTCTTGTCAGTTAGGTTTGCCCATAGCCTCGCTGGCATCCAGATCTGCCAGCACATAGAATCCCGCCTGGGCAGCTGAAAGGTGGAGAAGGAGACTGAGGGCGGAGGGGGGGGTGGAGATCTCTAGTACACCTCAGCTGTGAGGTGACCATTGGGAGGGAGATTGCTAGTGCCACCTGGCCTGATGAGAGGAGGGGACAGGGAGGACAAAATTCAGGGGGCCGGGGTTGAGGCTGTTAACTAACATTCTATTTATGCTAATATGTTTTGTTTGATTATAACATTTGGGGTAGGGTCTGGGTGGTGTGTGGGCATGAGTTGGGGAGTGGGGGGGCCTGAAAGGAACCTTTGTCCTGTGGCCCAAGGTGGCTCTTTGCGGCCCTGAGCACCACTGGTGAAAGCTACCATGAACGCATGAAATACAGGCAGGGGGTTGCCTGTTTACTAGGCTGGATGTGCTAAACATGTGATTGGGGGCTGCACAGACCGAACATGGACACCAGCAGGCTATTGTCTTGTTTGATAACAACCTCTGCTAATGGTTCATTTGTTCAGGGATAAGGAGCTGCTTCCCCAGGAGAGAAAGAAACCTGAGTGCTGGATGATGACAAGCTAGGATTGTACCATCCTCCAGACCCCCCTGAGCCATGGAGAGAGAAAGCCACTCCATCCCCCTCAACAAGCAGGCCTGCTTCAAGTTGAGCAGCTGGCATTGGGGCCATCTGCTGCTCCTAATAGGATGACCTGGGTAGAGAGGTGGTAAAGGGATAGTTACTTCAGAATCCCTCGGGAGCACAGAGGCTGCACATGTATCAGTCTGGAATTGTAGGGTCTCATGGGAGTCTCTTTGTGGGGTTGAAACAAAGTATTTTTTTTAAAACCCTGAGGTGGCAGACTGGCAGATTGCTCCTGCCTTTGGGGGGTTAGCTGTAGGGAACCCATGCGTTTCTCTTCCTCTATAGGTGCTTCCAGCCGTCTTTTTGTCGGTAGCTGATCAGCCCAGTCATGTTGATCTTGACCTGCTCTCCAAGCTGTGGCTACTGGAGGAGGTGCTGCAAAAGAACCTGCCCCCAGACACCTCCGGTGCTGACAACTCCCATGTCTCTCCCACCTAAGAGCCCTACACCCATAAGAAGTGTAGAGAATGGAAAAGAGTGAGGGCTGTAGGTGTCTCCGCCTACACTATGGGGCAGGGATTTGGGCGTAGGTCCTTCCCCCTGGATAATGGGGCAGGAATCAGAAAGTTGGCTACTCCCAATCGGTTATGAGGCAGGGACCAGAGGCACCCCTCATCCCAAAGGCTAAATCCAGCACCTGGGATTCTGAATTGCTCCTACTCACCCAGCAGGGTGGCTGGGAGCTATCATGCCAACGGTAGCAGGAGTTGGCTTGATGCCAGGTGACCATGTGCTGGGTGAACTGACCCGGGCGATCAAACCCTTGAGCCTGACCCTATAACCTCTTTCCAAGCCTGTACCCTATAGCACCAACTTTCCATTCTCCAACCCTTGCCATGCAGCCAAAGCCTCTCATTTTCTGTCAGGTTCATGGGGCAGTGATGAACATAAACCGTGGGAACCCAGCTGGGCATGAGGTGCTGGTGGACTCATGGCCCAAATTCAAAGCCATTCTCACGAGAGCACATTCACACATACGTTAAATCAGTGCTTTTTTCTTCCCCCTGCATATTCCATGCACTTATTTGGCAGTTCTTCTGCTTGTTTTTCTAGCACATTGAGTGGCAGCCAAAAGCTACCTTTACAAGCGTGCATTTGAAATGACCCGCATAAATCCTCTTGTTGGAATGTCGGTGCTTCTAGTCAGTGTCATGTCAGTTACACAGCTCCCCGCTCCGCTTCTCGCCCCTCTCCAGGACCCAGAGCCCGGGAAGCGGGGAGCTTAGCCTAGTCAGTGTCATTTCAGTGAGAATAGTGCATGGGTTTATTTAAGCGCATTTTGAAATTGACTGCATTTAGGAAAAGCAGCATTTTAATGTATGTGTGAATGTGTCAGCCACACAAAGGTATGGCCCTTGTAACCTTTAGAGTGGGTGCTTATCATAGGACCCTGGCAGGGAATGAGATACGGGGCTTTTTCTCTCTAGGGGATGGTAGTTCCACACAGCCCCAAATTGGTGAGAGTGCCTAGGCTGGGGTAGGGAAGATCATCACCTCTGCAGTCGTTGGAAGGGGTGCTAGACTGAATTGCCACCAAAGGAGAAAACACAGTGAGCCCTTGGCCTAGTTTTCACCCCCCAAAATATTCCATTTCTGACTTCTCCTTTGATGCCCTTCCTATCTCTGAGCACCTCCTTGCCTGATTCTATGTTTCCCACTCCGCCCCGCCCAGCCTCTCACTCATTCTGTGACCTTCAATCCATCAACCCTCAGGACTTTGGATCCTCTCTCTCATCTCTTTCCCTCCACCTGCCCTGACACAGCTGTATTTGCCTCAACTCATCCCTCTCCTTCTCCCTGGACTCGCTTGCATCCCGTCTCCTGCACTCCTAGCTGTCCCATCAACCCCCATCCACCACTTTTCATACTGTTGAGCATCTGTGGAGGAAGTCCCATGGACATGCTACTTTCTCCATTTTATGTTTACCCTTTTTGCCTTCAGTAGACCCACTCAGATCAACTACAAACTCTGCATGTGCCGCGCTTGCTAGCGCTACAGATCACCAACACCTGTCTGCAATGAATGCATGGTTTCTGGATCACAACTGTAACCCAAGAGGCAGTGTGGAGCCCCATGTACTATGAAGCTCTATGGAGCTGTGTGGATATTTATTTATTTACATTTTTATCCTACCCATTCCCTCAAGAGTCAGAGTGGGCTACAATACATAAAAACATCTCTAACAATTAACAAAATAAAGCCAAATATTAGAATACCCAAGTAAACCCAGTAAAAACAGATAAAAAACCCAATGCGCAACATCCCAACCTTACCCCTGCCTGCCAAATGCCTATCCGTTCTGTTTGGGGCCATGACTGTTTCTCACTAGGTACGTGTATAGCAGGTAGCACAACATTTCCTGCCTCCTCCAAGTTAGTTCACCATCACATGTTCTCTTGACTCCATGGATACCCATAGATAGTTCAATTCGAAGGTACTTTATTGGCATGACAAGTGGTGCAGGATAATTTCAAAGTAGGAAGGAATGCTCAGATCCCACCCATCCCAAGGAATTTGTCATGGACAGGAGGAATGAGGGACAAGCATCACCAACCCAGGACGGAGCCAGGTCTCAGCTAGGAAGTGAAACCCTCTGTACCCATTGGTCATTATGACTGTCTATTCCTGATCCAGTGGCAGGTAGATATGTGAGACCCTTTTTAGATGTGAATCCTTGTGCGATTCCCTGAGAGGTAGTGGAAGATTTTTTTTCTTCTAGTTAATGGAAATATCAAGTTAAAATGAAGAAAAGGTGATACTGTTACATGAGAACTGGACTGTCTTCTGCCTGGTCCAACTTGCCCACCATAGAGCCACTGAATTTGCTGCCTGGCTTGACTTCCTGATGCAGCCGGAGCTGGGAAAAGCTGTGCAGGTGAGAGCACTCCCCCCCCACCCCCGTATCCTGGGTAAGCAGTGGATCTGAAATGGAATATAATCTCGTAGGGTCATTGGAGTAAACCCAGCCCCTCCCCTGAGGAGGCAGGGTATGGACACTCCTCAGGACCCCACCCCCATCCCTGTTACACAGTTGAGAAGGGGCACAAGGACAGTACAAGATCCAAGGATGTGGTGCAACCTGTACCAAGAAAATGTAGGGTTTTCCCCCCTGGGGGGTCGGGGCGGTAAGGGTTATGCAGTTTTCTACATTGCCTGCCAGTAATGGCAAGGGCTGATAGAAAGCCAGGGGAGATGAGGGGAAAGACCCCAGTTTTCCAGATGAATCTTTAAATAAGAAAAGAATGTCCTTTAATTTGGTCACGGATAGGTCACTGGGAGCGCATGACACTGGTTCCCTAGTGTCTGCACTGGCTACCAATAGCCTTCTGAGCTCAATTCAAGGTGCTGGTTTTGATCTATAAAGCCCTCAATAGCCTGGGCCTCAAATATCTGAAAAACCGTCTTTCCTTCATGTCCTGTAGCAGCCTCAGACGTGCCCTCTTGTGGGTACCATCTGCCCTCCAAGTTCACACAACGCCACCAGAGAGAGGCATTCTCAGTGGCTGCTCCACAATTATGAAACTCTCTTCCCTGGAAGGTTTGTTTCAGCCCAAGTCTGCTCACCTTCCGGAGGCAAGGTAAGATCTTTTTGTTTGGCAGGCAGGGGTGGGGGGTGGTTTTGGGGATTTTACTTAGTTTTATATGGGCATTTTAATATTTGGTTTTATTCTGTGTATTTTTTATTGTTTTAAGTATTGTAACCCGCCCTAAGCCTTAATGAGAAGGACTGGATAAAAATATGAGAAAATAAATAAAAAAATAAAAAGGAATGCCCCTCATTTCAAAGCCTCACAGCTCCCTAAAGCCCCACAGAATAGACAAGTCACAGCTCCCTAGGGCCCCACAGAAGATGCCTCACAGTTCCACATTGCCCCTTATGTTTGAGAATTTGATCAGAAAACTATACATTCATCGCAGGGAGGTGCTGGGGTCACCTGTAGCTCTGGCAGGTGAAGCACACTCAAAGCTTAGGGGTGGCCTGAGATTGACTGTTGCAGACATCCTCGAAGCTCTGACCAGCCCAACAGTGTGCCAGCACCTTGGCCTGATCATCTCTGTCATGGGGGCTTCTCCAGAGAACAAGAATTCCCCAGCATCCACGATGAAACAAAAGTGATTGCAGTTGAGAGGTAGGAAGAAGAGACAGACACGGGTTCTTTGGGTTAAACATGAGCCACAGCTTTATTAATTATTTAACATGCTTCAGTCATCACAGATCACAATCGGGCATCCCCGCCCACTCGATCCCACAAGCCAACCACGCTCTTAACACCCATCTTCAGGGCCATGTGCTTTCGCAGGGTCTGACCTCCGGAACAGAGCCTGCCACTTGGCAAGCCTGCGTGCAACAGCCAACCCTCAACACATAGCGCATATGGCCTTACAGAATGGCAGGTTTACCATTCAGCCCTTAGTTGGCAACTGGCCCCAACCAAGCCGTTGGGGTCAAGAAGGGGAGAAACAAAACTAGGCGAGGTCCAACACACCAACTGGGAAGTCCAGTGAGCTGAGCCTCCCCTGTCCCCAAGCTACAGTGCCCTCAGGCAAGCCTGAAGTAACCATGGCTCAATTCCCCATTCCCCAAGATTCCTTCCTTGCCCTACTGCCCTTTAGGGCAGACGACGTACCCCGCTGTGACCAATACAAATCCTCACACATCACCTGACTAACCACCAAACCAGCTTTGCAATTGGATGCTACAAGGAAGGTGAAACCCCACCCCCACTAAGGTCAGTCAAGTGAGTGAGGAAAAACATCCTTCCCAGCCCCCCAAAATGGTGGCCAGCCACAGCCCGCAGTGCCGCCCTGGAAAGCCCACACAAGCTGACAACCATCACTAGTTTCCAGGGTGGGAGGGAGGTTTATGTTGCCTCCTTGGCTGATAGAGTGGCCATATCGCCCCTTTAAAAGAGGATGCTTATGAAAAATACATGTTGCAGAGCTGCATTGATTCCAGCGCAGCCCGGCACCATGTATTTTTCATAAGCGTTCTTTTTTAAAGGGGAGATATGGCCACCCTATCGGCCGATGAGCTGCTGCTCAAAATAGTGGACAGGGGCCAACGGGTGTGTGTGTGTGTGCATGTGTGTGTGTGTGTGTGTTAAATAGCCCCACCTACCCCCAACCCGTCACGCGGGTCCTAGCCCGGGAAAACTGGTGGATGCCCCTGGGCCTGACTGGCCAGGTGCGTCCACCTGCCCCACCCCCACCCCTTGACCTTGGGCTGCTTGACAGTGGGGCTGCTGTGGGGTTGGGCCACTTCTCTCCTCTTTCCACCCCACTGCAGACACCTCCCACCTTGAGTGGTGGGAAGGTCCTGATTTGGGAAGCACAGCTAAAAACCAGATAAAGGGTGTGCACCGTTATTGCATGTCACTAGGGTGACAGAGCATGTTAAGCTTAGGGGGTGGGGGTAGTCCCAGGGGGGTAACTGTAGAGAGGGGCAGTCTCATAAAGCTAGTACTGGGATATATCAGGGCACAAGAATAACTATAACAGGGGATGTGTCCCCCACAAATGTCCTTCTGCAATTCTAGATATAGGGGTGGAGCTTACGCGGTTCAGTATTTTCATGAATTTTAGCCCGAAGTTATTCCCATGGGCAGAGCACTTACTATGTAGTTTGCTTTGTGGCTAGAAGATACCCTGGAGAATGACCCATTTTGCTTAAAGCTGAGATCTCTATCAAGGCCACCCCACTTCCTTGGCCCTACTGGCTACCTAGGTATGGCCCCAGAGGTGGTGGGGTGAGACTAGGAGCTCAGGGATGGGTGCTAGCAGTGGGCACGGGATTATGAAGGAGAATGTGGCACAGCCCCGGCACTCTCTGGAAGCCAGAGCGCTCTTGCAGACTATGCATGCGGAGGTTGTCAAGGGCGGTGTTGCCATAGATGGGGTAGCCAGCTGCATGAGCCCTCTTTGCTGTCACCACTGTGAGCATCAGTGTATAGCCCTTGCCACGGTGTGGTGGTAGAGTGTAGCCATGCGCCATTGCACCAAATGGATCCATGAGGCTCCAAGAGATGGGACAGCCCTCACTGTCCAGGATACAGGCACTGGGGAAGCAGCGCACCAGGCCAGCCAGGTACTTGCGGCTGTGTTCATTGCCCCCATAGGACCAAGTCGCATTCAACAGGTCAACATGGGAGCCATCCAGGGAGGAGATCATCAACGTAGAATCCAGCCTGGAGGGTTAAGACATGGGAAAAAACACAGGAAAGAGGGCGAGGACATGCCAGCTCAAGCAGTAAGGAAATGGGATACAAGACCTTTACCTTGTGTGGGTGCAGTGACAGGCAGCACAGTTCAGTCCCAAGTTGTGTTTGGGAGCAGGGAATGAAATTCTACAGCACAGAACTAACTCTTAGCCCTCTTGTAGGCAGATTCAGGGGAGAAGCCCAGAATCTCTCCTAGAGATGAAGGTGGATACCTGGCTCCTGCTGTCCCAGCTTTGACCGTGTTTCTTTTGTATGAATGGCTGAGGGCCAAGCCTGCCCCAGAAGCCACGCCTCCCAGCTTGTTAGAGCAGGGAACTTCATGAACCCTGTTCTCTAGATATTGGACTAGTCTGCCTTTCTACAGCTGAATATAAAACAGGAGTTCTTGTCATTTAACCTAGATGATGGCCACCTCAGGGGGGTGGAGAAGGAAAGCTATTAATGAAAGCCATATAAACCATCTTACGTCGGGGGGACTTTAGTTTCTAACCTCAAAATGGCCAATATTGTTTTTTTCTTGGTCTTTCACATTTTGGGGTGCACACTTCTATTGGGAACATTTCCCAGAGCTCAGCACCCCTTGCATTTAATTGTTGGTCCCGGAAAGCCCCCAGGGCTTTTAAGCCCTGTGCTCTGGGGAATGAGGGCTTGGGTCCCTGGGGGGTTTCTCTTCAGTCACACTCAGTAGTGCTTAAATTCTCTTCCATGTGGGGTTTTTCAGTCTCATCCTGGGAGCCTTCTGTGGGCTTTAAGCCAGTAGCCTCCTATTATATGGCTGCTTCTGATTCAGGACCCTCTATCACTGGCTTCCTGAGATGCTGCCGATGGTGTGGCAGGGCAGGCTGAGGAGGCAATGCCAGGAGGCCATGGGTGTCCTGTCAAGGTGAGCCATGCCCCTTCCTCCTGCATTGACACCATGGGCTCTGTGCCCAGCTGGTCAGTGGCACTGCCACAGCTCTCTCTCCATCATATTCACTACCAAAGGCTACACACACACACACACACACACACAGAGGTGGGAGAGGCACTCACTGGTGCTCGGGCATGCCAGCTGGATCTGGGTGCACGTAGGAGTAGTAGTAGGTTGGATTCAGCTGGACCTGCTTGGCTGCAGCAATATCTCTGTAGGCCACATACACCCCATCTTGGAGGCCTGCAGGGGGCAGTAAAACCCAATGGTCACAGAGAGAGAGAGTGGGTTTATGAACAGTGCTAGGAAATGGAGGGAGGGGGGTGGCCTGGATTTGCGGGGTGGGGGAAGTAGGGTTGCCAGCTATGCACATTTTTAAGGAACAATTATTAAAGATACAGGTTGCAGGGCTTGCATTGGCACCCTGCAGTGGTGCCTAGGTGCCCTGCAACATGCATTTTTCATAAGTGTTCCTTAAAAATGTGCATAGGTGGCAACCCTTGGGGGGAGGCAAGGAGGAGCTATGGAGCAACATCAACCAAGCCCTCTGAATAGGCCAGGACAGCCGTAATGTTGCTTTTGGGTAGCTTGTCACATCTTGGCATCAGGAGGTGGCAGTGGATTTGTACCCATCGGATGTGTGGTTGCTGTGGAAATCCCACCCTTCCAAAGGAGGCAGACTCAGCTCTTACCATGGATGCGGAAGGACTGGGTACAATTGACAGCATCTGGGTCCTGCAGCAGCGCTCGGTAAGCATCCAGATCCCGATAAAAAGCTGCGTACATGTTTGTGTAGAAATCCGAGTTGTTTGAGGCCACCTACAGGGGGCAACATGGATATTATAGGAAACCCTAGCCTCCCCCTAGGGTTGTCTGGTTTCCCTTGTTTTAAGGAAACGTCCCTTATATCCGATACTCTAAAGCTTTACAAAACATAATGGGCATCCCTTATTTACATAACAGATATCCCTTACTCTGAACCGCACAGCTCCATGGAACATAATGGGCAGAGATGCATGTTCACGATGTTTCCCCTACTGGTGGCAATGTGGAAAAGGCAGTGAACACGGGTCCCTGTGGGTGTCCCTTATATCAGTATCCCTCAGCAATGTAGTGTCCCTTATTTTTGACATTTTGATCTGGCAACCCTACCAGGGATGCAGCATTCTCATATCTTATTCGCAGGTTTGAGGCTGTGTGGAACTGCTATCCCCTAGAGAGAAAAAGGCCCATATCCCATTCCCTATCAGTGTCCCATGATCTGCACCTTCCCCAAGGTTACAAGGGCCATACCTCCTTGTGTGGCCGAGTGAGGATGGCTTTGAATTTGGGCCATGAATCCACCAGCACCTCATGCCCAGCTGGGTTCCCACGGTTTATGTTCATCACTGCCCCGTGGACCTGTCAGGATATGATAGGCCTGGGTCAAAGCTGGGGCTGCACAGCGGGGTGGGAGAACGGACAACCAGTGCAATGGGGTACAGGCTTGGAAAGAAGATATAGGGTCAGGCCAAGGCTCTGATCTCCTTCTCCAGCTCCGCCAGCACATGGTCAACTGGCATCAATCCCACTCCTGCTACAGTTGGCAGGACGGCTCCCAGCCACTCTGCCGGGTGAGTAGGAGGAATGCAGAGTCCCAGATGCTAGATTTGGACTTTGGGACCGGGGTGGAGTGGGAGGAATTGTGCTCCCCCTGATCCTGGCTGCATAATCAATGGGGATTGGCCTACACCTTGATTCCTGTCCCATGACTCAGGAGAAGGAACCACATCTGAATCTATGCCCCATAGCGTAGAAGGAGAGACCTACAGCCCTCACATTTCCCCCACTTTGTGCTCTTAGTGGTTAGGATGGGAGTGAGGGTTGAGCTCAGGAGTGGGAGGGGCAGGGGAGTTAGTGTCACCGGCAGTGCGTGGGGCAGGCTCTTTCGCAGCACCCCCTCCAGCAGCCACAGCTTGGAGGGACAGGTCAAGATCAACATGGCTGAGATGACAGGGCTAGGCAGCTACCAGCAGGAACGCTGAAGGAGGCACCTAAAGAGAATACAGTGACAGTGACACACACAGACACTGCAGTTAGTTCCCAGCAGCTAACCCCTCCAAAGGCAGGAGCAACCTGCCTCCTCAGCTAAAAAACCTTTGTTGGGTAGACCCTGCAACAACAAACTCATGTGTGTAAGATGCCTCGGGACTCCCAAGTGACACTACAACAACAAACGGATACATATGCAGCCTCAGTGCTCCCAAGAGACCCTACAATAACAGACTGATACGTGTTTAGCTTGTGTGATCCCAAGAGACCCTACAGTAGCAGCCTAGATGTGTGCAGCTTGTGCAATCCTAAGAGACCTTACAATAACATGCTGATACATGTGCAGCCTCAGTGCTCCTGAGCGATTCTGCAGTAACAATCCTCTTACCACCTCTCTGTCCAGGTCATCTGGTTTAGAAGAGCAGAGGGCCCCCCAATGCCAGCTGCTCACCTTTGGCAGGTCTGCCTGTTGATGGGGGTGGAGCGGATCCCTATCTCCAAGGCTCAGGGGAATCTGGAGGATGGTGCAATTCTGCTTGTCTGCATCCAGCACTGTTGGGTTTGCTCTCCTGGAGGCAGCTCAATCCGCTGGGGAAGCAGCTCCTTATTCCTGAACAAATGAACCATTAACAGAATCACAGTCTGGCCTGCCCAGAGGGATGGGCTCCTGTGTATGGCTGCAAAAGAAGGATGGAATGAGCCTGCTGCTTGGCAGCTGGGGATGCTGGAGGGTGTTGTAGGGGGAGGCAAGAGACCTGCATCATTGCCAGTGCATTGTGCTCTCTTCAAGCAGGGATGACAAAATGCTGCTGTGAAGCAGCGGGAGATTGGAAAATCCCTCTCTAAGAAAAAGCATTGCTTGCTTCAGGCTCCCACAGTTCAGGAGACTGGACTAGATGACCCTTGAGGTACCTTCCAACCAACTCTAGGATTCTGTGATTCAATCTAAGTGGCAATACAGCCTGCTGGCTAAGGCACAGTACTGGGGCTCTGGAGACACACCATCTCTAGCCTAGTCTGCTTGTCTTTTATATGTCTTGGATCCTCCTTCCACACTTTGATTTTAGGGAAGGGACTATCTCTCACCCTGTGGGTGTTGTTAACAGATGTCCTCCTGGACGTCTGTCCCACCTGGGGGATGGGGAGGGCTTCCTCAGGCTGGGGGAACCTGGGAGGGGGGGCCAGGAGTGATGTGGGGATGCCCGGCCACGTCACCACACTCCTGGTGTCGCCTCAACCCCTGCCATGATGGGCACCCATGGCTGCCTATTGCAGGCAGGCACGGCTGGGCACCATAGCAGTCGCCCACACCAGGAGGCGCTAGGACTGGGAACAGACGTTCCCGCCCAATTCCAATGTCCGCCTGCTTTGCCCCAGCTGGGTGGCGGCTGGGCCCAGACTGTGGACCAGCTTTGATCCGGGCTCAGCTGCCGTCCTGGGCAGGGTTTGTTCCAGGACCACATCTGACGGGCCTGGATCAAAATGTACAGACATGATGCTGACCTAGTCGAGACTAACCGGGCCAGCATCATGTCTGTTAACACCCTGTGTCTGTGCAGCAACCTGCACCCTTGACATGCTGTCTAGAGGCCTGGTCGTTCAAGGTCGTGGTTCAGTTATCTTGACCATGGTCTCCTTGGGTGGCTTTGGATAAGTAACTCCCTCAGCCTCACTTCTCCATATGGGAGAATAATAAATACAGATGCCCCCACAGCTAACATTAAGACTATGAGGATTATAATAGCTGTAGATACTAATAGCTTTGCCTGCTTAAAATACCATAGACATGCTAAGTAAAACGGAACATGAGGAAAGGTGGGGACAGTAGTTTTACGGTTGTGCATTCAGGTTTTGATAAAACCCAAATAAACCCCCCAAAGCCCCTTTTGGCTTCCATATTCAAAATACAAATAGGTCTGAATATTTAAACTTCAAGTTAACCTAGCATTCCCTGAAAAACATAATATCTGAGATCTCAATCTGGACCCCACCCCCCCATGCAGCACGTATCCAGCTTGGAGCTGGGCTGCTCACTCTTAGCTTAGTCTCCTGCTTGGGGAACCTGTAGTGAGCCTTTCCCCCATGTAGGGGTTGCCACTGTCACAGGACAGTGCAGTGTCCAGCACTGCAGCCAGGACCAGCCAGGGAGAAATTGCAAGTCCTTGGCAGCCTCATTCCCTCCTCCCCAAGCCAGCAACCCCCGCACCCCAATCCAGCCCCATGTCCCATTCCCACCTAAGGATCCCACTTTCTAGCAGCCAATGACTCCTCTGAGCCAGAAACCACTCTCCCGCCTAAGCCGGAACCAAGCCTCATTCTCCCTTCTGAGCCAGCCCCATGTCCCATCTCCCAAGCCAGCAACCTCCCCTGTGCCTAATCCCATGCCCCATTCCCCGCCAAGCCAGCCCCATGCCCCATTCCCCCATCGAGCAACTCCTCACATGAGCCAGCCTGACGTTCCATTCTCCCCTCTCAAACCAGCTGCATACCTCAGTCTCCCCTGAGTGAGACCCATGCCTTGTTCTACCTGAGCTAACAACCTTCTCACCAAGCCATATTCTCTACCAAAGAGTGCTCCCTTTTAAAATTCATATCGAACTTGGCAGCAATGTTATTCCATTTTCCTTTCCTTATAGGCCTGTCAAGCCGGCAGAGCCTCACTGCACATCTGTGCCAAAATAATTCATATGCAGGGACCCATGTTCACTGATTTTTCCACACTGGCAAGGATGGCAAAAATGCAGTGAACACAGGCAAAGATACAAATACAAATAAATGTAAAATACTAAAACCACAAATACAAATACAGATACAAATACCTGATGCCATGTACAGCCCTAGTAGATTCTGTTCATAATGTCCCAGATAGTGTCCTACCTGTAGGCCATGCAGAGTCAAGCTTCTGTGGGGTGTGAAGGCTGGAGTTTACTCATTGATCTAGGGTTGCCACCTTTGGTTGTTTTTTCTTGGACACTTCCATTTTGGCCTATGTGAGTGTCAGGTAAAAAACCACCCCAGGTGGCAATGCTACCTCGATGGGTGTTTTTACACACTCATTTCTCCTGCATGTTTGTGGTTACATCCAGAACTTTCTGTGTGTCTAAATCACTCACCCAGATCTTAAACATCCGGCTCTTTGAACGTCTGCGTAGAACTTCTCCCAGAACTTTTGGGTGTAAAAAGTTCTCCTGGTGAACTGCTTTGCTCCAGGCAGCTGTGGTCACTTGGTTTCCATGGCAGCCTGTCACATCTACAGCTGCAACTACTTTAGGCTGCCTCAGGGCAGTGTTTGTGTGAAGAATGCATCCAGGAACTGCCTCAGGGCAGCGTGTGAGTCACATCCGGAATGTACTTGTAAAACCAGAAGACTGAAAAATCTGGAACTTTAAGGTGTGTGTAAAAATGCCCATTGTAACGTAGGGGTGGGGAACCTCAGCCCCAGGGGCCAAATGCAGCCTGTTTTTATTTGGCTCCTTCACAGTTCCTGGAGTTGGCCCCTGGATCCAATTCCTCTCCCAAGCACTGAAAGCAGGGGTGTAGTTAGGTGGGAATGGGCCTCCTGCTGGGGCACTCACTCCACTCCATTGTGCATATGCATTCTACAGGCTCCTTATTCTAGCTAGTGCTACTCCCCGGACTGAGCTATGAGGGCATGCACTCCAAGGCAGGGGACTGTCATAGGGTTGCTACCTCTCGCGGTTTGAACCCTGGCACTCCCGTTTTGGCCTCTGGATAGTGTCTGGTTCAGAACCATGAGAAGTGGCAACCCTAGGGACAAATCCATTGCAAAGGAACGCACCCGTACCCTCAATTTCTATGTGTCCCTTGGGGCTTTCTTGTACCAACTTTCAAAGTGGATCCTGGGAGGAAAATGGTTTCCACTCCTAGTGGGACAGGCGAACAAAAGGAGCTTGCAGAGGGATTCCCAGTGGAGACAGGAGTGTGAGTGACTATTGGGCAGACCCGTAGCCCTGGGACAGTAACCGTGGTGTAGAAGGGGGCTGGGCCCCTGTTTATTTTGGCAACAGCTGGGCTGAGTGCAGCCGGGAGCTGTGCCCCGAGCTGTAATTGGCTCTGTGGACTTCCAGACAAGCCCTATAAAATCACTGCTGGGACACACTAGCACCGCGAACGAAAGGAGCTTGCAGAGGGATTCCCAGTGGAGCCAGGAGCATGAGAGCGAGCCCTAGTGGGACAGATCTGGAATGGCCATATGTTCTTAGGGAAACTTTCTATTAGCATAGGCAAATCTCTGGTAAATAAGTACAAAGTGTGGGAGAAGGACAAGGAAATGGGTAGGGATTGGGGAGTGGGAAGGGACCTAGAATAGTAAGTGGGGGGCAGGCTGGAGTTCAGGTTTGGGGTGGGGAAAGGTGACTGGGCTGGAGGTGGGAAGTCCGTAGGAGTGGGGATGTGCTGCGTGAAGTGGGTTCGGATTACATGGAGCTGATAGTCTTAACCTGTCAATGAGCTTTGTGAGAGGAAAATTGCTGCCTGAGGCTGTCTTTCATGCTTCGCTGCCTCTTGTCTGCTGGAGTGCAGGGGAGGGGCTGTTAAGAGGCTGGGGCGAAGTTCCCCCAAGTCGCCCTGTGCTCTGATTGTTGGGCAATCACATTGCCCAGATTGGATGAGCCTCCCTCTCATGGAGCAAGCTGGGTGCACTGCTCTCTAATTCTGGCATGTGGGTGAATACATAAATCATTGCCAATGCACGCAGAAACTGATCTGGTTTTTCCGCCCTTCACCTGCCAGCTCTCACACCCGCCAGCAGCAGAGTAATAACAGTCCAGGGGCAGGTGGGGGAGACAGCATCACTCCCAAAGCCCAGGCCCATCCCTGCTTTCAGAAAACAGTCTTAAAGCAACTTTTAGAAAATGTGCATATACCTTCCCCTACTAGACTTGAACCCTTGTCTTTCAGATTTCTTTTGCAAAACTCTCTACCATTTGCCTATAGAAGCAGGTGCTAAGTGGGCTCTTTAAGTCAGTCATTAGGGAAGAAATTTGCCTATTGGCCAGTAGTTAAACTGCTCTTTGTTTGACAGTGTTCTGAGCTTCCACATCCTAAAAAATAGAAAATATTTGGCTCTTCTGTTCAGAAAACTGCAGCTTAGTAACCAAACTTGCTGAATGTAGGTAGTATTTTGCCTGTAATATAATGTGAAGCTTTGTGTTTTAAGTGGTGTGGCCGGGTAGCTAAAATCACAGACTGCTGTGTTAAGCATTCTAGATTCTAGTCTTCCTTATGCTACGCTGTTGTTGAGGGAGCAACCCCTGGTTGAAAGGAAAAAGGGTGAGGGGTATAGAGGGTTGGTGCAACTGCCAAAATTAGAGAGGACTATCCCTAGCATGCAATGCCATAGCTATAATAGATGTAGGTGGTGTAGCTGCACTTAGGATTGCCACTTCTTGAGGTTTAACCTGGAGTTTTCCATTTTGGCCAGTGAGAGGTGGCAACCATAGCTCTGCTGGGGCCCAAGAGTCTTGCAGTGGGACGGGGAAACATGGTCATGTTGAATGTGTACATAGGTCAATGGGTGATTAACACCCACTGAAGACTTCCCTAGTGCCTCAGGAGGGCTATTCTAACTTCTGCACCAGGGCCCATCCCAGCCTAGCTAACCTCTGCCTGTACACTATTACTCAAGGGTCATGTCGCTTCCATTGCCTTCCCTGCAGGCTAGGGGAATAGGCAAATGGCCAGAAGCCAAGCATGCTACTCCTTGCTTTCCCAGTCACGGTTCTGCACTTCCCTTTACAGTCCTTATTTTAAGCCACCGTCTTGGGGAGGGAACCCTCATTTCAACCCTTTTATGCTCCCACTCTCCTCCAGGAATAAAACCCAGGCATTCTGCTTCCCAGAACTCCAGACTTGTTTCCCAAACGGATGTGTGAACCACTGGCAAACAGTGTGTTCCATAGAAAAGATAACCATCAGCTACCGCCTCTGGTCTCTTGAGCTCAAGGAGAACTCTTCCTGCCAGAGCAGTAGGAAATCAAGTGTAAAAACCATGTAGTTAAAGATTGCCCCAGCTGGGTTGCTCAGTAGCTAGAATCACTCAGTAGCTAGTAGCACACTGACGAAGGCGGAAGCCGAAACGTTTAGCTCCAGCTTCAGCATCAGCATTTTTATCTTTCCACCTGCCTCTGTTTATCAATCTACATCTACAAAAAAATATTATTAAATTATTGATTGACTGCATCCTCCTGGGATCCAGAGCTTCCTTGAGAGCTGTGCTGTTCAGTTGCTTTCCAAGTATCTCTCTAATAATAATCAATATATAAAAACATATTTAAATCCCCTACACCTATCCTTTATCCCCACCTACCAAATGCCTAGCCAAACAGGAAATTAATCTGGAAGATTCTCAGGCTCAGACTTTGACAAACGTTCAGGGTATTCAGAGGAACTGATGTCTTGTTCCTTTGTACTGAATGATGGCTCCACAAGCCCTGCTGCCGCTCCTCTGGAACCCTGAGCCTCTCCTGGTAGTGGCTTATGCATGGTAGCCCAGGCCCTGCTGGCAATCTTCAATGCCTTTCACTGCTGAACTCACACTATCTGCAGCACAAGCAACTGTTCTGTGCAATTTATTTGAGAAGATGCAGCCATCCCTCTCCCCAGGCTTCCAGAGATCTGATCAGTGCTGGGTGTATTAATTTCCCATGTCTTGGGTGTGATACTTCTCCTAATACAATCCAAATTAGTGAGTGTTAATAGATGAGACAGTAACCCACATCAAATGGGTGGCCATCTGCGCCTCTATTAGGTGGCCACTAGATGTTTGCCTGCACCTACCACTCCTCTCCCCTACCCCCACTCCCCCACCTCGCACTCATGGCATCATCTTGAAGAATCTGGAGCCCTAAGGCAGGCAAATACACACCCACATGGCTGCCTCCCATCTGTTAGGGTGTGTACACATTCCACGTACGTACAGGTCTGCCAGGACCATAGAGTTCTGGGCAGAGTACCTAGAGCAACCCAGGGAGTGAGAGTGCTTACTTTCACTTTGAGGAGCGCTCTAAAAACGCACTCCAAAAAGTGAAAATAAACAAGAACACGAACAAAGGCCACAGCAGGGGCAGCTTCCGGTACCCAGGGGTTGCTGTGGCTGTGTATCAGGAAAGGAGGTAGGGGTGGAGTGTGGTGACTGCCTGTCTGTGCTGTTTGTTACGTGGACCCTGCAAGTGCTGGCTGCACGCAGGCTCCCCAGAGCAATCCCAGACTCCAGTGGGCTAATCTCTTGTTTATGAACACCCAGTGTTAGCCTTTTTTTTTTGCAAATAGCATCAGATTGTTAACTCACTCCAATCCTTCTCGGCAGTCAGTTATCTCCCATCTTTTTCTTTTGTATGTGCAATGTTTTGCATTTGTCTTTGCTGAATTACATTTTATTGTTTTCAGCCCAATCCTTTAAAGTGCTTACAATCCTGCCCCATTTTGCATCATCAGCAAATTTATAATAAAGTTTATTTGCACTAGCCAAAGGCCATGGCATGAAGAACAAAACAAGCAAAATCATAGACAAAACCCAAAAAGAACAATTACAAAAGAGAAGTCAGCTAAAAGTCAGCATAGATTGTAAAATAATCTCTTCAAGATAAATATGAAATACATCAATTAGTAATATACTAATCACTCAAATTCTCAACATACACAACAATTACTGTAGAATGCAAAACACAATTTTATTTAATCTCTTATCCAGTCTTATCATTTGCCTAAATTTGTCAGTCTTATCTTACATTCCAGGTCACAATATTTGTCAACCATCAGCAAACCTGATGAATATACTGTCTGCTTCTTCATCCACTTCATTAAAACCCTAACCTTAGATCTTGGGGTCAGACTGACCCCACTGAGCACAAAAAAAACATTAAAATATGTTAATTAGTAGCTATTCAAGTTTGAGCTTTTAGGACATTGTCACCGGCACCTCTGGACATAACATACTAAAATTTCAGCCTAATACCTCTTACCGTTTGTCTCCTATAATAAAAAAAGTGGCGTTTTTCAAACGGACCCCAGGTTTCCATAGAGTTTGCCTATTGGGGTCAAATGGACCCCAAGCCAATGCATTTCAATAGGGGACAAATGGACCCCAACTTAAAATAAACCAAAATAAATAGTTTTCAAGGACCATTCAGATAGCAAGGGGACATGGAACTCAAGGCCACCTCAGACTGGCAGCAGCAATGAAAATTAACCCCTTCACTGCTATTATTTTGTGCCTTTGTATCATGGTTGAAAAAAACCATGAGAATATGCTAAGTATTGGGTCTACAACTTTGAGCTTGCATCATATTGTCACTGGTACCTCTGGCCAAAACATACTCAGATTTCAGCCAGATATCTCTTATTGTTTGTCTCCAATGACCAGAAAAGTGCCAGGGTGCAAACGCACACAAGGCGTCAATGGAGTTTTCCTATTTGGATTTACACAAACCTTTTCTGTGTCATTTCTCAGCTGTTCAGGTAATGTTAGGTTTCATTTCTTCAGTCTAGGTTTAAGTTTCCCTTCTGGAGTCAGTTTGTGGAGACAAGAAGTCAGGGAATGTTAGGTTTCATTTCTTCAGCCAAGTTTTAAGTTTCACTTCTGGGGTCTGTTTGTGGAGACAAGAATCTTGGGCAAACAAAGGCATGCAAACAAGCCCTGAAGCATCCTAGGCAACAACAAAAGAAATGCAATAGCAGGCTATAAAGGTGCTAAGTGTACTCCACTGTCCTTAGTAAAGCTAGACTGTAAGGCACAGCCAGCAATTTGCAGGAGAGAATTTGCATTTGAGGCGAATTTGGGGAGTGTAAACAATCTCCATAAAACAGACTCTTTCATGTGTGTGTGTGTGTGTGTGTGTGTGTGTGTGTGTTTTTGCTCCCAGGGTTTGAAGGTTTTGGGATACATACTATGTTTTGGGGATAAAATAGACCCCACCTATAATGGGTTTTCCCCATAGGGGTCATATGTACCCCAAGACCAGGCGATTGCTATTTTTTTAAAGTCAGAGGGTAAATATTTAATAAAGATATTGGCTGTTTTTAGTTTTTTACATATGCCAAGTTAGGCCCTTTTCACACAGACACTCTAACACTGATAAAATGGGTGTTACATTTTATTATACATGTTGTAGGGCACCCAGAGAGCACACATGCAGTGTTAGTGTCTGTGTGAAAAGGGCCTAACTTGGCCTAATTCTGAAGTACCCGTAATTCCAGATTTGCCGTTGTAGGGTAACTGTTTATAAATAAATAATAGTCCAGAATAAGCACTATTCTGAACTGGCAGTGTAGATGCATATTCCGATATAAGAGTCACAAGGACTGCGTAAATCTCATGGTGCAGTGCACTTGAATTATAGCGCCTTGGGGAACTCCAACTGAGAGGAGAATGTCTCTGCGAGTGCATCGATCTTGTCATTAATTGACCAGGATGTAAATTTCCAGAAGGAATTCTGTATTTGTATAGAGAGCTGAGACAAACGGGAATTCCAAAGGGAACTGGATTCTGCCCCAAAGATAACACAGTTTAACTTCATCAGAGCCTTCTTCCACTCTGATTTCTGGGTGCTGTGTGAGCAGCTGTGAACCCCTCTCTTCCCAACATCCTTTCTGTCCATCACTTCCTGTCATGGGTCTCTGGAGCAGATGGATGTGATGGATTCCCTCTGCTGCAGGGTGGATTAGAAGGCAGCATGGATAGTATTTTGTCAATTCAATTCAAATAGTTTTTATTAGGCTCAAGCTTTCGCCATGGCCAACAAATAAAGTAAAATAACATCATTAAACACAATGTCAAAATAGTATCAAAGAAATACAACATCAGTAGTATTTTGTCACAGCCGTCTCTACTGTAAACATGATATTTTGCCACCTGAAACTACAGAATACCATAGAGAAGTTGGGCAGAGTGGATGTGAAAATTCTACCTGCAATTCTCTATGGTGGAGTGGCTTAATTCTGGACTAGTCATTCACATGATCACTATTCCTGTATTATTTCATGTCACATTAGATAAATCCTTGAAAATCATATTGAACAACACCTGCATAAACCCAGGAAGCAGGAGTTAAAAACCAGGAAGTGGAAGTGATTTAAGCCCGCATGGCAATTCACACGATCAACTGCAATCTGGATTTAGAGGGGTTAATGTCGGTATTAGGATTGTGTAAAAACAATCACTGAACAGCACTGGATTCAGGACTGAGCTCTGCAGAACCTCAGCTGATACATCTTTCCAGTTTGAAGTTGATTCATTAAGTGTGACTTCCCAACCAGTTCTGAACTCATCTTATGTAGTTCCTTCTAGTATGTATTTCTCCATCTTGCTTAGGAGAAACTTGAGCTAGAAGGAACTAAAGTAAACTGTTAACAAAGAAGCTGGTTTTGTCAGAGTGGGGTCTCTGTATGTGTGTAGGGCATCCCCTGGTTGGAGAAGTCATGTGGCTGAGCAAAGTCATGTGGCTAGGGCATCTGGGAAACAGGTCAATCCCCTGACTTGGGACTCTTGTTGTTCTCACTGGCTGGATGGTCTTTATAAATATGTAAATTATTCATTAATCATTAGCATAAATTACTTGGTGTTTATGTAATGCGGCCACTTTGTTCTGCTACCTTCTGGCCAGGTTTGTCACGAAGGAACATAAGGCCACACGGGACAGCGATTGGACTATAGGTCTAACAAATATGTAAAGCTGAAGGTTAAACATGTATGTAATGTTAAAACTGAGAACTGTAAACTTGCTTCATGTAATGTAAAACTAAGAGCTAGAAACTCATTTCATGCAAGGGAAAGAGACAAAAGAATGTGTATAACACCNCAATCGGGGTACTAACATACTACACACCAGGGGAGGTGGTACTATTGGGAACTTATTTTTTAAGAAAACTTTGGAGACTTTCCAATTAAGGAGCACAGCCAACTTGTGCAGACTGAACAGAGTGAACATAGTGGCGCACTAGTACTATTGGCAACTTACTATTTTCTAATAAAACTTTGGAGACTTACAGATCACAGCCAGGTTGTGCATGTGGGAGGAGGGGAGTTTATCTCTTGTTCGTTAATCTTTTCTTTTCTTTTTTAAATATATTTTTTATTTTTTAGTATCAACAACCACTTACAATACATTCCTTTTACATCGTAATCATTCTTTTGCCGTCCTTTCTCAGCTACACACCTAGACGGCTGCATTACCTTACATTTTCAAATCAATTCTGTCACCAGCGGCCTTACGTGGATAACCCCAAATTTCCTTCTTACCTCTTTTATGTCCCCCCCCCCTCCCCTTTCTATCCCTTCCCCCTCCCCCTTTCCAAGTAGGCTATTTAGTATATTTCCTTCAGGCAAGTTGTGCTAGTGTACTTGTCCATCTTGGTGTGACGTGTTAGAATTGTCCAACATGAAGACCATTTTTGGTAAAATTTATCTAACTCATCTTCCAGACTGGCGGTTATATGTTCCATTGAAACCATATACCATAATCTTTGCAGCCAGGCCAGTCTGGTGAGTCCCTTGGCATGTTTCCAAGTCTTGGCGATAGTATGGATCGCAGCCAGGAACAAATTTTGGCATAGTCTGATTTTAGAGAGAAAGGACTTTTGATTCTAACCAACCTAAGAATCAGTACCCAGTCATTTACATCACTGATTGAGAATGGACTGAAGCTTATGGACTTTATGTAGGGCAAGATCATGTACAGGGAATTACCCAGTATAGAATAGGAATGCATTGTATTACTTTTCATTTTACTAGCCACTCTGTATCAAACTATATTGGCTTATGTAATCAATACACTTTCTTCTTTGATAAGAAGTGTTCTGTGATCTACGTTGGGAACACAAGTGAGCGCCTTGAGTTTTCAAGCTCTTGCGAACCCAGAGAGAGAGAGAGTGTGTAAACGGGAGGCTCCCTGGGAGTTTGGGTGGCAAAAGGATTATCTCCTTTGCAGAACTGGACTAGCCATAGAGAGAACTGGTTCAGGTGGGCTGCAAGTGAGGGAAATTGAGTCACCCAACCCAGGAAAGTGGGGTGTTGGACCCTCAAACCCGTGACAGTGGTGCCCAATGAGAAAGGTTACGTTCTGACTTGTGTACCAAAATGTAGAAAGTAGAGGAGGATAGCCAAGCGAGTGGAATTCTCTGAGGGGAGTAAATCCCATATCTGGAGAGGGTGAGATTGCCAGTGCCGTCTGGAACTCAGCTCCGAGAGTGAAATAAGCAGATCTTTGAACAGAATGCGCTGTTTGTTGTTTTAATTTTGATTTTGTGTTTCAGGGCCAGATATCAAAATAGGGCTGTCAAAGCGTTTCTCCAAGCTCTTGAAGCCAGAATTGGAAAAGGAGGTGCAAGCCAGACACCTCCAAACAGAGGGAAAACTAAAAAGCAACTGAAGCAGCTGATACAAGAATTTGAGAGGATGAGCATGAAGGGGGCGGATGGGACTGGAGCGGGTGTGCAACCCCCCCTCTCCAAGCCCCCCTCCACCTTTCCTGCAACCAGGAGATAGCCCTGTCCCTGGCTGTCCCCAGGTGTGCCCAATCGCAGAAGTTGAGCTCACCAGACTTAAACTACAACAATTAAAACTGGAAAAGGAGGAGAGAGAAAATGAAAGGAAACTAAAGGTGCAGCTTGACCTCAAACGACTAAAACAGGAGAAGGAAAGAGAGAGGTGAGCACAAGCTGAGGAGAAGAAAAAAGAAAGACAGCACCAACTTGAACTCCTGAAGGCAAATAAGGAAGCAGGAGTCCTGCCCACAGCACCCCTTGAAAGCAACCAGGACAGAGACTGAAGACAACTGATCAGAGACTGTTCAGCCCTTCTGCCCCTATACCAAGAAAGTGAATGTATTGACAATTTCTTCACGACGGCAGAACACATCTTTCACCATGAAAACATTCACCAAAACCTGTGGGTTAGGCTAGTACTGCCCAAACTCACTGCCAAAGCACGTTAAATATTCAACTCGAAGACAGAGGGGGAGTGGCAATATGAGGAATTAAAAAAAGGAATACTGGATAACTACCAGATCACCTGGAAACCTTCCGCCACAAACTATGCAACTTTAAAAAGGGAGATGGTATGTCTTATTCTGATGTCTGTAATACATTGAAACAGTATGGGGTAAAATGGTTAATGCTTGAGGGAATGCTACAAAGGACCAATATCTTATAATCCTCGAGCAGTTCCTAAATATTTGTAACCCTAATCTCAAAGAACACTTACTTAATCAAGGGATCACAAATATCAAGGAGGCGGGTAGAAAAGCAGATGCATTTACTGCAAATACTATCCCAGCTTATGGGGAAAGAAAGCCAAATAATGGGGAAAAGCCTAAACAAGGGTTTCACCAAAAGCAGAATGGGTATAAACATCCCAACTATGAAAAGGGTAACCCTACCGAGAACAAACCAAGTGAGAATGGGGTTGGGGAGAGACAGGGATCACCCAAATCCCAAAGGGCACACACCTTCCAATCCTATAGTAATGATTCAGGAAATTGCTTTAAGTGTAATCAAACAGGGCATCTGGCACGTGACTGCCCCCCAAAAAGGGAGTTTCATGGCCCAAATGGGGAGTCTGATGGGATGATTGGTACTGTCAGTGCGAATTTTGTATTTGTAGTCCAACCCGTCCCTAGAGGTGTTTATGATTGCTGTATTATCCCTAACCCACTCACAGGGGATCAGTTCCTACGAAAACCTGCTAAGGTAAATGGGGTAAACTGTATGGGGAGGCTGGACAATGGGGCACAAATGGTTATGATACGTGAGGATCTAGTCCCAAAAGAGAAAATGAAACACTCACAGAAAGGTTGTGGTATCCCTGGCAACGGGAATTAAGTATATTCTGCCAACAGCAAGGGTAGACTTAGAGTGTGAGGGCTTAAAGGGGCCCATCGAGGTGGCTGTCCTCCCCAAGAATGCAGAAAATGAAATGCTGGTGGGAAATGATATCTGGGGCTGGTCTACAAAGGTAGCTGCAGCCCAGAGTCCTTCCCAGGAACATGGGGAGACAGAGAGCAAGCCTAGTGGAGGGGAAGGCCCAACCCCTGAACTCCACTCAGTAGCAGCTAAACCCCAAAGAAGAGTCACTGACCCAGCCTAGAGGCATGGGAAGACGGGACTCGGGGAGTGAACTGCATGTTCCTGTCTCACATGGGGAACGAAATGAAGCAAAGCCAAATAGCCAAACTGATTCTGAAACCCAAACGTTGAATCCTGGCCTTGAAGGGAAGGGCCCAATGTCTGAAGAATCAGACCGGGTAACCATGGGGGGAGAGTTAGAGGCTGGGGAGGCCCCTACTGAACCCAGGGGGTTGCAGGCAGGCCAGGAGGTGGTGGCTTCTACCTTAAGAGAAGGTGCTGACTAAAACACAAATAGATTTCAGGTCAGAAATAGCTAAGAATGAGAAGGTGACGACTGAAACGCAAACCGGTTTCAAGTCAGAACTGGCTAGGAATGAAAACTTGCCTGGTATGGATGGGGGAGGAACGGGTGTCTCTTCCCCAGGGATAGAAATGCAGCAAATAGAGTCAGGGACCCAGCCTGTAGTCCTAAAACCGAAGGAACAGACAGGTGCTGCTGATTATGTTATACCTGAAACAATAGAGAAAGGAGGGGTGGAAACGGTTAAGTGTCCAGTATCTGATTACTGGCCTTGGCAAACCAAATCCAGAATCTCATGGAGGGGTGTCTCAAATAAAACAGGGGGGTCTTCATACCCAGTCCATAAAGTCACACGCTGAGAGAGGAGAAATACATGGTTATACAGAACCAGGGGATCGTGGGGGGGACAGAAACACTTTGGAAGCAGGGCACAAAGGATGCCTGTTGCAATAGCCCCTTCAGAAAAGCAACGCTTGAGCTGGTGATACATTTGAATGCAAAGACATCCAAACACAGCATTACAGCAATAGGGGAAATGCAAATCCAAAGGACAAAAGTCTACTCACTGGGAATTACAGCAATTCTCCTGGTGAAGGGTTCTCACATGCAGTTATACAGAAAACAGGAGGGAGGTACTCGGTAGTGTAAAAGGCCTCACACTTACTCCATACTCTCTCTTTTGTTTCCTAATTATGCTTATGATCTGTACGCCTGACAGTCCAGGCAGATCAGACAAAGAAGTTGTGACATGGCAAAAAGACATAAGGTCAATGACAAACAGGCTACCAGGGAATGTGGAAATATGGCCAAAGTTTATAGCAGGAGAGCAAGGAATGTTGGCATGGCGTTGTCATCCCTTATGCAAACACATAAGAACCCCATCGCCCATACTGATGTACCTTGATGGTTATGTGCAAAGGGAACCCCACATGCAACACGGGGCAGAGGGACCTAGACACCTCAGGGTATACCCCTACAAGATAGTGAACCCAGAAAGAGGGAGGCCTGAGAATCAATCACCTCTGACATGGCTTAATGGTGTTAAAAACTCTGAACTATTGAGATGGAGCCTGTTTTTTCACGAATTTGACATGAGCATTGAACACGTAACCGTAAAAGGTAAACACAACAAGGTAACAGATGTACTATCACACAGGGACACACCAGTCTGATCATGTTACGGGACTCTGTTGTATCCACTCCACATGATGTCTTGGGGGGGGGGGCACTGTCATGGGTTTGAGGGTCCAACACCCCACTTTCCTGGGTTGGGTGACTCAATTTCCCTCATTTGCAGCCCACCTGAACCAGTTCTCTCTGGCTGGTCCAGTTTTGCAAAGGGGATAATCCTTTTGCCACCCAAACTCCCAGGGCACCTCCTGTTTACACACTCTCTCTCTCTGGGTTCGCAAGAGCTTGAAAACTCAAGGCGCTCACTTGTGTTCCCAACATAGACCATAGAACACTTCTTATCAAAGAAGAAAGTTTATTGAGTACATAAGCCAATATAGTTTGATACAGAGTGGCTAGTAAAATTAAAAGTAATATAACACATTCCTATTCTATACTGGGTAATTCCCTGTATATGATCTTACCCGACAGAAAGTCCATAAGCTTGAGTCCATTCTCAGTCAGTGATGTAAATGACTGGGTACTGATTCTTAGGTTGGCTAGAATCAAAAGTCCTTTCTCTCACTGCATGTTTTCCAGTAGACTCGCTTGCTGGCATGCAAGATGTAGATGAGCTCTTGGCTCCAAGAGATGGCAGGAGATGGATTTCTCTTTGTCTTGTGTCTCAGTTTAAATACCTTTCCAGGGTCCTTTATTTGCTCTTCCCGCCCAGGGATTTTGTGCCTTCAGTCACATCCGCAGGAAAGGTGTATTTGCAACTGAATGGCCCCTGTCTGCCTCTTTGCAGAGGTGTTGAGTTTTTCCTGAATACACATTCTTTTGTCTCTTTCCCTTGCATGAAATTAGTTTCTAGCTCTTAGTTTTACATTACATGATTACATGAAGCGAGTTTACAGTTCTCAGTTTTAGCATTACATACATGTTTAACCTTCAGCTTTACATATTTGTTAGACCTATAGTCCAATATCTCTCCTGTGTGACTTTATGTTCCTTCGTGACAAGGTTTCTATGCCTCAGTTCCCCCCATGTCCATTGAGATAGTGACACTGGGATAATGACATTGTAGGCTGTGAGGCTGGATTCCTACTGGGATGATGCTTCCCCAAACCAGTGAAGTCTGCCCACCTAATGGGTCTCTGAGCTGAGGCAAAGAGGAAGCTTTCTTTGAATGAAGGACTGCATGTAGATGTGGTGGAGAAACAGGGAAAATCCCACCCCCAACCAAAGGGCCCCACTGGATTAGGGTGTGTTCACATGAATATACCACATCTGAGGTTATTACTCTGGAGGAGTTCTTCCCGAGTAACTGCCTCCCTTAATTTCTGTTCCCACAAGCAGGGGGAATCAAGGATTAAATAACTCTTCTCCCCATGTCGCCCTTCTTGGGAACTTGCAGCCGTGGGACTGGGATTACAAACTGTCAGTGAGTTAGGAGCCTTCAAGCAAATACCCAAGTGATCAAGCCCTAAGAGACGAGGGGGAAGGGATAGCCTTCACCCACACCACTTTCTACAATGGGATGCCCAGAGCTCCCCAGCACCTGGGGGTGGGGGAATATTGGGATGCGGAAAGGAGGAGGAAGCTGCATAGAAAGAGCAGATGAGGTGGCTGGTGACATGCCTGCTTAATTTACACCTGAAACCTGGGGCCTCCCAGAGGGAGTGCAGATGTGGGGACCCTTCCTGAGGGAAGCGAGCTGGCAGTACCACCCAGAGCAACTTGCCATATCAGCTCCCCTCCTCCTTCCCCCAAGACATCTGCTTCTGATTTGTGCAGGAGAGGGAAGTCAAACTGCCCCTGCTGTCCTATAGTCCTCGGATCTGGCCCTGCTTTTTCCTTCCCTCTCCTTAAACTGGGATTTGGTCCCACCAGCTTCCTGGACAGGGCAAGATGGCCAGTAGGTGTGAGCCAGTATCACTTCATGGAGTGGCATTACTAGGGCAGGCAGAATTGTGCCCAACGGAAGCCTGGCATGTGGGACATGATCACATTGGGCATTTTTACACACGTTAAAGTTCTGGATTTTTCAGTCTGCTGGGTTTACAAGTCCACAAGTAAGTTCTGGATTCATTTTTCTCACACACGCTGCCCTGAGGCAGTTCCTGGTTGCATGCTTCACACAAACACTGCCCTGAGGCAGCTTAAAGTAGCCACAGCTGTAGATGTGACAGGCTGCCATGGAATCCAAGTGACCACAGCTTCCTGGGGCTGGAGCAAAGCAGTTTACCAGGAGAACTTTACACACACACACAAACGTTCTGGGAGAAGTTCTATGCAGAAGTTAATAGATCTGGATGTTTAAGATCTGGGTGAGTGATTTAGACCCACAGAAAGTTCAGGATGTAACAACAAACATCCAGGAGAAGTGTGTGTGTGAGATTTGCTGGAGAAGTGTCTTTCTGTGAGTTGTGTGGAGACAGGGCAGTGCCCCTTAAATCGCCCCGAGCACGGATGACATGGGAGGAGATAATATTGGGCAGCTTCCCTCCTTAATTATGACTCTAATAATGCACTGGCACACGGTGATGGGATTGGGACCTCTCTGCCCCACTCTAGGCTGTCTGTGACTTAGTTTCCCTACTTATAGCACCCACTGGACCAGCTCCCTCTAGAACTGTTCCAGCCCTGTCTCTTATACACATCTAGATGTGTATAAGAGACAGGTGTGTGTCTGTGTGCGCTCACACGCACGTCTGGTGAGGGGTGTGGCATTCAACGGGCCGGGATGGGTGTGCACTGGATGCGCACCCCTGCTCATGCAACCGCCCACTCATGGCCCCGCATGGAGTATCCCAGTTTTTTCCTCGATGCTCTGTGCGTGGGCATGAGTGGGTGGTGCATGGGTCATGGGAGTACATGCCCACCCACGCTGTCTTGAGACAGGTGCTCAGGTGGGTGGGCGGGCAGATCCCGTGTAGAAACAGCCTTAAGGACTTTTCTTTGACGCCCCTCATGTTGAGCGCTGGGTGCCAATTCTTGCTGGCAGTTGCAGAGTTGATCAGTTTCAAGATGATCTAATCTCTTTTCTTTGTGGGAAGAGCCATGAAAAACCTATTTAAGGAAATAGGTTTTTCATGGCTTTTCCCACCTTTTTCTGTTTTTTGAAAGTTATCCCTAAATGTGATGCCTTGGGTCACATATGCATACCCCCTGTTTTTAATTGGTTTTGTGGATTCAACTTGTCCCTCTCAGACAGAGTGGCTGTCTTCTGTCATCTTTGGGCTCACAGTCTGTTTTTTTTTAAATTTCCCTTCAGTTACATAACTCACAATGTATTCTCATTTCTTATCTCTTACCTACAGAGTTTCATTCAATTTTTCATCATGTTTATATTCTCTTAATTCTGAGTGGTATGACACCAAACATGGCTACAAAATATCCACCACATATATGTATGGTTTCCTGATCTTTATCACACACATGGCCACAGCTAAGAGGGTATGAGGGAGTATGGAGACGTGGACAGCTGGCATTCATCCATCATGCAATGTTCCCTCAGACCCCCTTGGCTATGCCTCCACTCGCAAAGCTTGTACATTGCCTATACCCACAAGCAGACGTAACTCAATCTGCAGCCTCCCCCAGACATCTTGGGGACTGGCAGGGGTGGTAGGTGGGCTACATTCTGGGCCATAGAAAACACAGTGTGATCCCCCTGCAGGACTTCTTGGCTCTTGTCCTGTAACATCCCACTCTATGCATGTGGCACAGAGCCCAATGCTGACTTCATCATGTGTCCTGGGAATTGTATGGACAGGAAGAGCCCAAGCCTGTGCCAGCAGCCCAACCCTGGCTTGCCTTGGTGCCACCCTTAGAATGATAGAGTTTCATGGTTGGAAGGGACCCAAAGGGTCATCTACTCTTAAACCTCTTCTCCAAGGCAGGCCATGATTTCATGTGCCTCCAGTGTTGCAGGCAAATACTTGTCCAGCTGGGTTTTGAAAACATCCAAGTAGATTCCACATCCTCCCTAAGAAACTTAATCTGTTGTCCAACAGTGCTTCTTACAGTTACAAAGCGTTTCCTAATATTTCACCAGCATTTCGCTTGCTGCAATTTAAGCCCATTCCCTCTTGTTCTGCCTTCTGTGACATCAGAGAACAAATGGTCACCATCACTTTCCTGGCATGTTTTTGTTTTGAAAACTGCTGTCATGTCCCCCCCCCCCTTTCCTTTTTCTCTTTCTCTAGGCTAAACAATTCTTTCTAACTGTGCCACGCACACTGCGGGGGTAAGCCTGCCACCTCCGCTTCCACCCCCTTGCCCCTTCTTAGAGCATGATGGTGCCCCTAGCTTGTCAGTACCTGCCCCACTTCCTGGTGCGGGACGGAGGGGGGCAGCCATGGGGTGGCTAAGGCACAGGCCAGCCTCACAATCTGCAGGAGGCGGCCCGCTTTCCTACACTCCACTGCTGTTAGAGGGGAGGGGATCAAAACAAGCCGGGGAGGCTGAGCCCAGTGTGTGTATGGAAGGTGCCCCCTCCTCGGGTGTCAGCCCACACTCCCCACGGGGGATTCAGCGACAACCCCCTCCCTGAGGGAGCACAGGCGTCCTCCCTGCTCCGCCCCAGTAAAGCGAAAGCAGCACTGTCATTGGCTACCCCACCCTGCGTATTGGAACTCGTCAAGGGGCGTCGGGACCAGCCAAGCAGAGAAGAAAGGGGGGGGGGACCCCAGGACCCCACTGGAGAGTCGACTCGCCCCGCCCAGAGAGCTCCCCCAGTGCCGGTAATGACGCAGCAGGGACGGCCCGGAGCACGGTCCCTCCCACCGTCGGGAGACTAGGGGGCCCGTGAGCACAGACACCTCCCCAGCGCCCTTGAAAGAGGAGAGGGGGCTCCGTCATGAGTTGTGCTGAGGTGGGGTCTAGCCTAGCCTAGCTCTGGGAGGGGAAGGAGTCTCCTTGTTGGAACATGCTGGGGCTGGGAGCCTCAGCCAGGATTCCTGGTTTCTCTGAAGCGGGGGTGGGGGCTGAGAGCCAGCAGGACACTGTGCTGGGTTCTTGCAGCTCTGTGAGCAGAGTGGGATGTAATGGGACAGAGAGGGCTCCGGGTCACAGCAATCTGCAAGATTACAAAGTGGAGCAAATGCTGGCCAGCTCCCCTCCTACCTGAACCCAAACAGGCTGGGCCAAAATTACACCGAATTGAACCTAATCCGTCAGACTCCATCAGGTTGGGGGGCTGGGAGCCAGGACCCTGGAGTTCTACTGGTAAAGGAGTAATAGTGTAGTGATGAACCCTGGGTTCTGTTCCTAGCCAGGGGAGGGGAGGGGGGCCTACCGATTAGAGCAGGGCACACAGGGGCCTGGGAGTCAGCTACCCCTGCCCCACAGCTCTGGGAGGGGAGTGCGTTAGGGCAGGAGGGAAGGGCTGGGAGTAAGGACTTCTGGGTCTTATCCCAGCTCTAGGAGGGGAATGGTGTCTAAGCGGTCAGAACAGGTGTGGGGGGGAGCCAGGACCCCTCCATTATGGGAGGGGAGTGGGATCTAGTGGCTAGAACAAGGGGAGGGTACTGGGATCCAAGGCTTCTGGGTTCCATTCCTAGCTCTGGGAGGAGAGTGGGGTCTAGTAGTTAGATTAGGAGAATGAGGGTTGGGGTCAGGACTCCTAGGTTCTATTTCTAGCTCTGGGAGGGGAGCCAGCAAAATGTGGATACATTTGGGGAGGGGAAGGATAGCACTAGCAGGAACTAAGTCTAAAGGTCTCAATTTCTTTTCCCTCAGGCCCATTGAACCCTGGAGCAGTTTGCACCTTTTGATGCACCCTAAGTGGGGCAGGATAAAGCCATGGGCAGGAAGCGGCTCATCACTGACTCCTTCCAGGTGGTAAAAACAAGGAAGGAAGGTGATGGGGAGATAAAGGAGGCCCAGAGATCAAAGCCAGGTGAATTCATGCTGATGGGGTATTCAAAGGCCAAGGATTATTAACATTCTGGTTAGTTACTTCTGGTTGTGGGGGTGCCTGGGCAGCTGAATCTCTAGATACAGCAGGGGACATCAAGATGGAAGCAAAATGAGTGAGACTCAGGAGGGTGTTCTCCTCAACAAGCAGGGACAAAAGTGACAAAGACATATTGGCTTGGTGCTCTGCAATACATTGCAGAATGATGACAGAGGTAATATGATCATCCCACAGTCATGTGGCCCTATGTACCATAAAGAAGCAAGAAATGCCTAGAGAGGATGTCAGGTCTTTATGGAGGACTCTGTGGCTGCAATCTAGGATTAGTTGACTAATCCTTGATAGTCATTCAGACGGACATTTTCAAGGATTAATTTAACATCTGGATATCATAAACCCTAGCTTGCTAGAGTTTATAAAATTGGATGTTTTTCCTAATCCTAGATAATAATCTCTGATTTGCAGCGTTCAGATGGACATCTAACATAGGAATTAAGTATTTAATTCCTATTTAAATGTCCGTCTGGAAACACCTATAAATAGGGGACAAATTGGTGGACTCTCCTCTTCCTGAGTGCAATTAAGTACCTCCATCCCAACTTCCTCAGACCTTGTACCAATTTTCAAAGTGGCCCCTGGAAGGGGAAAAAAGTTTCCCCATCCAGGGGTGACAGATACATGGTGCAGCAATAACCAGGGAAGCAGAGGATGTGGCTGGAGCAATTGATGGATTAAGGTAGTGAGACAGGGCACAGCATTTAATAATGATACTAGTGCCCAGCTGGGTGGGCAGTGATGTGGACGGGTCACTTGGGCCACATGGCAATGCTGAACTGTTGATTTCTGCTCAGGCTCAGTCCAGGTCAAGTCCACTCTGGGAGATACTGCACGACCAGACCAGCTGGAGATGTTGAAGCAGTTTGACCTCAGCTGGGAATACGGCCCCTGCACTGGTGAGAAGGCCTGCTCCTTAGCCTGCACCTACAGAGGGAAAGGCCTTATATAGCCCATTCTCCACTCAGTGTCTCAGCTTCACCTGCCAGCCCAAGGAGGCTGGTTGGGAACCCAGACTTGACTTATCCCCATCAGCCACTTGCTCTGTCTCTTGCCAGCAGGAATCACCCGCTTGCAGCGCTGGGAGCGGGCACAGTTGCTAGGGCTCAACCCTCCCCTGACAGTACGGGAGATGCTGCTGCAGCATGAAGGGAATGCCAGCTTTATGTACAGGTCAGTGTGGACACCCCACCCAACTCCTACTGGGGTACAGCAAGGAGACGGGGTTGGGACCAAAAGGCACAGGCACAGCTGGGCAGGTGGGGGCTGCTTTCCACTTAGCTAGGTTTCCTTCCTACACTTGAAGAGGCAATGATTCCTTTGCAGTAGGCATTTGCAGTAGGAGCAGGTTTACATGATTCAGTTTTGGAAGTCTGCGGGGTTAGAGCAGAGCCCTCTCCCTCTCTCACACTCAGCCACAGGGAGCCCATGACAGTTTGGGGAATCCACCTCATAGCCTGGGTACTGAAGGGTGAGGGTGGGTTCTGATTTTGAGATTCAGGTCTCTGCCCCTGGTGAGAGCAGGGTGTGTGTGGGAAATTAGGCAGGGCTGGCCTGAGGCATGTGCCACCAGTGCCCAGGCACATGGCCCCGTGGGGAGAGGGGCCCCACGCCACCGCAGGCTAGAGACTGACAGACGCCGCTGGTTGGGCGTCTCTGAGTCAGTCCTCATGGGGTGTGTGTGTAAACTTCCTGGGAATCCCTGGCCAGTTATATGCTGCAGAGCTGAGCTGACAGAGTCAAGTTGCAGGTAAGTAACCAGCCGCCCCTCATCCCCTGAAAATCCCCCCCCCCCCTAAATTTAACGAGTGCCGGCTGACCTTTGAGGCCCCGCAGCAAGGCTTGGCACATGGCCCCTGAAACCTTTGGGCAGGCCCTGAAATTAGGAGGGTGGAGTTCTTGCAACCCTGGTGAGAGAGGGAGAGCATAACTCAAGGGAGCAATACCCAAGTGAAAGCGGGGTATGGATGGATGGGGGAGGGCATTGGGGGGTGGGAAATAGTGCTCTAAGTCTTGTGGCTGTTTTGATGTTCTGTATTGCTGGGGGCGTAGCAAGTGGTGGAAAATTGTGTTTACTCCTGTGGCTATTGATAAATGTTTTTAATGTTGATATTATATTGTTGTATTTTTGCTTTGTTGTAAACTGCCCCGAGACGTGATCAGCAAGAGGGATGGTATAAAAGTCCAATGTAATAATAATAATAAATAGCCCTGACTTAGGCTGTTGATTGTAGTGACCTCTGCTGGTCACAACTGGGTAGAGACCTTTGTTGGGAAATGCACTGCCCCATGCATCAATCATAGCATGGGAGATTCAGAGTATAATTGAGGGTGGCATCGATTGACGAGAGACCATCCCATAGTGAGTCTCTACTTGCTCCCTACAGTACAGAACCCTCTGCTGTCCTTGGGGTCAGCAGAAATACCAAGGGTGGGTGACTTTCCCTTCTGTCGGCCATTTGCCTGGCACTGTGCAGTTGGTGGGAGACGTGCATCCAGGCACACACCCAAGGGAAGAATGGAAAGAGGCAAACTGAAGCTATTCCTATCTATCCCTTCCCTCCATTTCTCTCTCCCGCTCCTTGCTCTCAGTCTCCTCCCACCTGCTGGCCAAAGACTTACTGCTTTTGAAAGCTGAGAGCCGTGGGACTGTCGAACTCCAGCCGCATCATTCGCTTAAGTTGCCGTAAAATTGTGTCTGCCGTGGCTCCGCCATACCGGCGCTGGGGGGAACGGAGTACATTCCAGCTGTTTGGTGTGTGGGGAAAAACCAGGATCCCTAGGGAGTAACCTTGCTCTCAATCTTCTCTCTGCAGCCTGTGGCACGAGTACCCACTCTGAGAGGAGCATGTAGTCCCCACTGAATCTAGAAGTCAGACCGTTGCTCTTTCCCAGCCAACTTTCAGGCGATTGGTGACAGGAAGACTTCTTCACTTTGCTATTCAAAACTGCTTACTTTCCAATGGGGCATAGGGCCACCCCACCTTTTGCCAGCCCAGGACTCTTCTGGAAACCACCCCTATAACTTGGGCTCAAGATTAAACGCTTGTTGGATTACTCTGTGGTGTTACATGCCAAGTTAATTCCAGAGCCACCGGTTGTAGCTGGCACGTGGCAATGGGCAGGGGCCACACACACAGCAAGCGTGTCTGCTAGAAAATTAGAAAGTTTTGCTACTGGCTGCTTAAAGGTCTAGCAAATCCACTCCCACCATGCTGGAGTTCCCCATGAGAACTATTATACCTATCCTATCCAGAGGGTTGAGAAGAAAGTTGTCCTGTTCTCTAGCAAGATTTCAGGAACTGCTGCAGATGCTGGCTGGCTTTACTGGTTAGGACTTTAATCCAGAAGCATTTAATGTCATGTGGCTAAGTCATCTGTAGCTCAGTAGCAAGTAAGAGCAGGGTCCTGCGAATTCTACATTGCTACTATTACAGCCATTTTAAAAGAATTTTGAATTTGTCTAAATTGTTGCAAAAATAGCCTCTGGCAGTGCCGAATTTCAGCTTGAGTGGGGAGCACAGCACCATCACTGTGGGGTAGTGGATAAGGTGCTGGACTTGGACCCGGGAGACCCTGACTTGAATCTAGCCCTAATCAATGAACTCACTTGGTTGCCTTAGGCAAATCACAGTCTAAGTTTCCCATTTGTAAAATGGGATTATGTGTGTCTGTCTTTCCCTGTGTGTTCCCCATCCCCATGTCTATCTTAGATTGTAAGCCCACTGGGCAGAGACCCATCTCCAACAATCTGTGATTGCAAAGCACTGTGTACCCCCTCGTAGCACTACAGAAACTATTAGTGGTAGTAGCAAAGTAGTCAAAGCAAACGGGGTGCTGTCAGCTGCCATCATATATTCTAGAGCAGTGAGGCCTCCTGCCACAACTGCCAAAGAGAAGCCTTGCTCATGGTCTTCCACTGGACAGAGGAGACCCTGACAGAATGGCATGAGGAGCATATTTGCTTCAAATTTTGCATAACTTGTAGGATTTTGTAAAATTACCTAATGGGTTATCACAGAATCGGATTTTCTGCTCACAGAATTTGGGGGGTGTGGTTGCAGATTTTGGAAAAATATAGAGCCCTGAGAATACTGACTGAATATTCTGCTTTAGTTCCAGTTTAGTTTAGTTTAGACCAGACCACTGGTCTTTGGTGGCCTGCAGGTTAGCACCTGATGAGGGGGCCCCAATTGCCACCCAAGATTCTCCTCCTGAACTCACTGGCTGGTTTATTCTTTATCTTTGCTCTGGGAAGGAGCAAACAGTTCCTGCCCTTGCAGACTATTCCATCTACTCTTCACATGGTCTCCAATGAAGGTTAACCATCTGCTCTGGCCGATTCTGGATTCTTTCTTGGTCGTATTCATTTATTCATATTTCCACCCCCCCGTTTCCTCAAGGCGGGTTACAAAACACAGGTCTGCCTGGTTTGAACTGGGGACTAAATTTCCTTTCTCTCCCCTGCTACTTGTAGGGCCTTTCTACAGGTGGCTCTTGTAGGTGGTTCTCCAGAGTCTCACTCAAGACCTGAAAGTAGTCTGATGCCTTCAGCTGGGAAGGGGTTGGAATTTCTTCACTCTGGTGAGGGAGAAATTTCCAGGTCTCTTCTGCATTTCCTTGTCTCCCTTCCCTTGTGGCCTCGGCTGTGGCATTGACCTGATCTAGTTAGACAAGAAATCTCCTACTTCTTGGATTCATTGTCAGGTGCGCTTGACGAACATGAGTCTTCTCCATTTGAGCTATCAGCTAGCACTTCAACAGAGTTGCTTTGGGGAAATAGGGGAAGCAGAACATGTCATATCCAGTACAGATCACAACTGTTGTTTCTCTGTCCAACTTTATTGTGGAGATGAAAACTGCACCTATTAAGGTTAAAGCCCACAAAGGTCCTTGGTTGCAGCTGGCTTACAAAGCTATGAACTGGCACTACATTGCCCCTCCCTAAAGGATATCGGCAGCAATGGTTAGTACTAATTCCCTAAGGCTACTACAGAGAAGGGGCTTGACACTTCACATCCAGGACACTTTTCTGGGTGCTTTCAGGCAAGCATCTCCCCCCAGTACCCACCATGCTTGTGTGAAAACACCACTGGTAACCATTGGTTAACCAGTGAATACTGGGTGGGTAATGAATGTGCTTGTCTGAAAACACCCACTGGTGCTGAGCCCTTGGTGACTCAGACTCATGGGTCCTCAAATGTTTGGACTAAAGTTCTAGTTAATACAGCTAAAGCTGGGGTGTTGAAGGTCAAACTCGCTGATCTCCAGCTCTCTCTAGAGAAAGGGACACGTTGCTCCGTAAGTGCCAGCCCCCAAGAAAAACAGTGGGATCATGGATGATGTCATCCACTGGACACCATGTGGCCAGTAGCAAAACAGCCCTACTGTTTCTAGAAGTAATATCATTATTCCTTATCAGAAAAAGTCCTAAACCCAGTACAGGTTAATTCTAGTCTGGACCATGTTCTGGCAGGTAGAACATTATCCACGGACTTAGAAATCTGTGGGTGTCCAGGCACCTGTGATCATGACCCAGTTACATATGCTTTATGCAAACAGGGTTCAAACTAGTAATCTATAGCATTTAAAAGGCCATTTCCCAGTACTTAAAAGTGCATGGCTGTATAATTGACTGGGAGCAAAAATTCAAAATGGAAATGGTAATGCATACCTACCCTGGAGTGGTCCAAGAGCATGCAATTGGACACCCAAATCATGGGAGAAAGCTGCATTGGTCAAAGCATCATCTTTGTTAAAAGGAGATGTAAAGAAATATACAAACGAAAAAAGGGGACCTATAATGGCAGCAAATATAAATCAGCTTTTTAAAAAAGTTGGCAATTGACAAAGAAAGCTACAGGAATTCTCAATGACCAGGCTTTAGTTTGGGTAAAAATTCCTAGCTCTGAAATAAGCCCCTTTCAAGAGACAGATGGTAACACTAAAGAGCAAGGCAGATGGCTGCTGTGTTTAGAAGGAAGAGGTTTCTGTCCCCAATAACGTAATGGAACAGGAAGTTTACCATCCAGAACTGAAGATAGGAAGCAGTGCTGGTTGAAATTTTTGTCCTCTTGCTTAGAAACTTACAAGTGTCTTAAAGGAAGTAGCTGAAGAGCATGCTGGACTGAATGTTAACAAACAAACCTTGAGCAAGCAACTTGGTAAATTCACAGGATTAAAAGGAAAACAGTTAGTGCCGATATTAGCCCAGCCAGCCTGATGCCATACAGAATGGCTAATCTGGTAATGGCAACCAGCGAACAGCAAAGTAGGGTAGTGATTTTATTGGAGTGCAGAGCATTGGCAAGATCACTGCTGGGAGTTCTGGTGCCTCCATGCAAAAAAAGGGCAAGGAAATGCTGGAAGGAGGGCAAAGAAGGGCCACAAAAATATGACCCAGCAGCTGGAAAACTCAAGCTTGAACTCATGCAGCTTACTGAAGAGAAAAATAAAAGGTGCCTTGATCCTGACAGATAAGTACTTTGCCACAGAAGTGGCAACTGAAGCAGGCTCTTCAGCCTTGCAGGTGTAGGCAGAACAGAAGCCACTGGCTGGAAGCTGGAGTTAGCCATCTCTTTAGCAGTGAGGGTAATTACAGTCTGCTTCCTAGGGGAGGTAGCGCACTTACTAGTCTTTACTAGGTACCTTTCTAAACACATGCTTAACTCCAGCCTGGATCAGTTTCATGGTTGTGCCTGATCCTAAAGACTAAAAACAACATAAAAGCATCAGGGCACCACAGGTTACATGGAATTTGTAGATCCTTCGCAAGGGCAGAGCCAGTTGTTCTCAACTCAAGATATGAGCAGCACAATCCTTTATCATTCATATCAACTGGAGTTTTGGCAATTGACTTCAGTGGGTGGAGGATTGCACCCTCAACCTCGTGTGACAGATTTTGTAACATTCATAACATTTTGATTGGGATTTCAAGGGTCCTTTAGTCCAAACAGGGCAGGATAGCCTCTGCCTATGGCATTGCAGACAGATGCTTGTCCAGCTATTAACATGCTACCAGACAGCGTTAAGAGAGCCAAACAGGTCCTTCTCTCGCTCCTTTGAAAGCCTCTGCACATTGTCAGTCATTTTTTTTCTACAATATTACGTCCTTACCAGCCAGGCAAGGCGGGGTGTTTTAGAACATCACCATCAGTAAGCACGGTGTTCTAGAAACCAGTTGTGTTCCTGTAGTTCTGGAACCACTGCACATCTTCAAAACCTTCATGTCCAGCTAGAACATGCCCTCAGGAACCACCCTTCTTCAGTGTGTTTTCACAATCTTGGGGTCTATTTCCTTCCAATTGGCAGCCTTACAATACTGCATTGGTGTCTGTCCTAGACGTTTCCTCTCAACCGACGTGACTTCTCCAGAATATGGAGCTCCAGTCTTTTAGAAAACTGGTTAGGCCATCTAGTGTTTCACTGCTCTTTGAGGATGACCCCATTTTGTTTTAGCGAGATCTTTACTGTGTCCTATGGCTACATTTCAGACCTCTTGGGTAAGGTGATTTGGCCTCCTAGCACTAGAACATAGAGACTAAATCCAGGGGGCTCTGGAGGAAGAGTTCATTTCTCATCCAAGATCTACACACACTCCTCCAGCACCCCTACCAGACCCAGTAGTCACCCTCCAAAGACATTAGGCTGCATTGGATTGAGTGGAAAGATGTAGTTAATCCCTCCCTGACAAATCTGGGTCTCAGACAACCTTAAGGGGATGAATGGGGTTTCAGAATCCCCCAGGACACGGTGCTTTCGACCACTTGCATAGGGAAAGGTCAGTCCTCATTTGGTGAAGAACATTCCCCTTCCCACTTCTCAAGAACGGGATGCAAGGCCTTCACATTCTAGAAAACATGGAGTTTCATCTAGCTCCAGCTCATGGGACTATGGCTCCTATTCTATTCCCAAGCTGTAGGACTTTTCCACTACAGGTTCCTGTTTGACAGTGCTGGGTACAGGGGGTAGGGGAGTATCTCCCTACCAAAGCCCTGCTTCATAGGGCATGACTCCTTAAAGTTCTACAATGGGAGAAACTGGGAGTTGGGGTTGAACACCCACAAGCTGTCCAGGGAAAGGAGGAACCTTCCTCCTCATCTCTTGTCCCAGTGCTTCAGCCATGCCCCACCAGACCCGAGAAAGCTTGTGTTTGGGCAGTGGCAGGGAGCCCAGAGCAGCACCTTGATGGAGGATGTACAGCAAATCTTGGGATTGGGGGTGGGGGCTTTGCCTGGCCCCAGAAATGGGCATTTTCCTGGAGCTGGGCCAGGCCAGACAATTTCAGGTAGGAGAAATAAATCAGATCCATGGGGAAGGGGTGTACTTAGGGGTAAGACCCAGACAATGCTGAATTCCCACAGCTAGCACCCTCTGCTAAGAGAGGCTATGTTCCTTTCAACACCTCCTGCAGGGAGAAACTAAAGAGTAGTGCTGCAATTGAGAGCAAGTAACCAGTTAGTATCTGGTATTCCAATGAATTTGGTGGTTATTTGGTAACTAATGTTTTACTGTGGAAGTTAGCTGCCAAACTGGAATTACCACATGACCATACGCTACCATTACTACCCTAAAACCAGGTATGGAGGGTGAGAGTAAAAAAATAATGATAGTGTGATGGAACCAGTACCCAGCTGGGTTATGTTCTGGATATCGTGGGACAGTATTGCACAGTATCATGGTAAATCAGTAATCTAGTTAACTGGGTATCCACTGGATGCTAACCGTATAGTACAATATCTAGCCGGATACTTGTTTTATCTCTACTTGGGAGCTCCATAGAGCTCAACATTCACAGGAGGCAGGACCAGTTCATACAGAGTCTATGGCTGGAACGCCTCCATGTGAGCAAGGGGTTAGAGGTAACCCAGGAGAGGACACCCTCAGCTGAGGAGGGAAAGGGATCAGCAGGATCCTTTTTTTTTCCAAAATGATGTTGCAGTCACCTTTTGCCCTAGGTCTCAGGAAAGAGATAGACCATCCCGCACGCCAAGTACACCTATGGCTATGGGGCACTGACATCACCAAAGGCAGGGCTAGCTGAGACCAACCAAGTTCACTGTAGTCCAGACAAAAAACAGTTAATCATTCAATAGAACAGAGGCTGCCTATTGACTAAACGCATTGCACTACCCTCTGGTGGGGAAGCAGGGGAAATACACTCACCCAAACCTCCACAGCTCCCCTCCCACTCAAGTCCTCCCAGGAAGGAAACGGAGGCAGCTTAGTGTTCAGCTCCACAACTGGGGTGTTTAATGAAGATCCTGACTCTGTGCCCCACTTGTCACTGCCACAGAGAGGTCCCCTCTCTGCCCCCAAGAGGATTGTGGATGGGGGCATGCACTAATCCAGACTCCCCATATGCCAGCGAATCCCCATTTTCACAACCCACTTTCCCTACAGCAATTCCCCTCTGGCTCCACATGGGCTAACGTATCCTGTTCTTGTGTAGGAGTGCCCACCACTGGCTTTCTGTGGGGGAGGAGAGGGGAGTGCTAGGAGAATGTCCATGCACAGGCAAAGGTTTCCTGGTCCTAGCTGTGGCCCTTGCTGTGGGCAGGCCGGGAGACAGCTTGTAGGGCCTGCTCTGGCAGCCGGGCTGGCTGGGTCAGGATGGAGGTGAGCTTGCTAAGCTGCAGCAGGGAGCTGGAAATGGCTGTAGGGAGAGACAGGAGGAGTTAGTGCTGAGACCAAACACACACCAGAGCCTCCCCCCCAACCTGGCCGCCCAGGGAGCAGGATCATGGCATGAGATCGTGGCAAGGGTAGCCTGTGATGCCAGTTGGGGTTGCTGGGAACCGCAGGGTCCAACGCCGCAGTCAGCTCCATTGCCACTTTGGCCTCAGGAATCCTGGGTGCAGGAATGGAAAGGGCTGAGGAAGCAGGCACTAGTGGTTTGTCAGGAAGCCAGGAGTCCTGGGCACTGGGCTTAGCTCCAGCCACTTGCTTGCTGTGATTTTAAAACAAATCTGCTTCCTTCTCTGCGTGTGGTGGGGAGAATGTTGCCTGTGAGAAGGGGTGGCTTGGGCAGGCAGGGGGTTAGTCAGGGCAATGGAGTGTCTGGAGAAGGAGCTTCTCAGGCAGAAGCCAATCCCCACTTCTCCGTACCAGGGCGCAGGACAGGCAGGGTGCAGTGCCGCTCCAACCAGCTCAGCACCGACTGGCAGAACTCTTCTGCGCTGCCTGTGCTCACCATCCGGCTGTAGCTATCAAACAGGGGCTTGATCACCATGCTGAACTGCAGAGAGTAAGGAGTTAAGGAGAACCTACCATTTAGTGCCTCCCAGCGCAGGTAGAGAACTCCACAGCGCCAGGCTCCACCCCCACCCCTGGATCCCTCTGCCCTGGGGGGTAGTGGATACGAGCCAGAAGCGCCAGTCTTGTAGGGTGCGTTGGCGCACATACTCGTCATAGAGCCGGGAAGCCTGATCCGAGCGAGGTGGTGCCACGGGGACACCGCTGGGTGGGAGCTGACGCTGGAACTCCCTGAAGAGAGAGATGCAAACCAAGAGGGATTAGAGCCAGCCGGCCACATAGCACAGCCCTCTGGTTCAGCTCTCCCCCACCCCATACGCCTCATGCCTTTGTCCTAACCCACTGGCAGCACCCAGCTCCCCACTCTCACCCATACACCCTACCTACCCACAGTGGCACTCACCCAATGGCAGCGCTCAGCTCCTCGATCTCGCCACGCAGCTGCTGTGCTGCCTCCTGCACCTGTCGGCGCTCCTGCTGCAGCCGCCCCACGTATGCCACGCTTCTCTGCAGCAGCACTGCCTTGCTGAGCTTGGGACAGAGCACACTTGTGAGATGTAGAGCAGGACGGGCAGGGCTAGGGGTGTAATGGGGTAAGGCAGGTACCTTGAGGTTGGCCTGGTCTGGTCTTGGCAGAACCAGGCTGGCGAGGGTGTTGAAGCCAGAGCTGATGTTCATGCGGCGGGTGTGGTCGGAGGCAGCAGAGAGTCTGCGGCTGTCCTGGCACGGTCCAATCACAATACAAGATTTCAGTCCCAAGCTCCTAGCTGCCTTTAGCTTCCCCCTCCCAGCTACTGCCCTACTGTAAGGGAGGGGCCCCAGTACCTTGTGCAGGCCGTAGGTCTCATGGGAGGTACGAAGGGTCCTGTGCTCATCTCTGATCTCTGCTTTGACCCCTGCAAGAACTGAAATGAGGGGAGGCTAAAGCTTGTTTAGACCAAGGGGGGAGTCTAAATCTAGAGCAGTCCCAGAACCCAATAGGAAGGGATGGAAGGAGCTCCCACCCCTTTCAGCCTGGCTTCTCCTTTCCACACAGCCAGGCCACAACTCCATCAAGCTTAGACTCTAGTCCCAGATGCATAGAGCCAGAATATGAACTGCTCTGAGGTTTCATGGTGCCCAGAAGAAGGCTTCACAAGCTCTATGAAGAAGACCCTCCAAGACTTAAACACCCTACCCCCTTCATTCCCATGGTTCAGACCCCTCACTGCAGAGTCCCCACCCCCCAAGACATCTGCCCCACGTCCCTCCTGGTTGGGGAAAGAGTCCTGAGCAACTGGTGCCACTCACAGCCGAGACAGCAACTGCTCTCACAATCTGGCCCCAACTCAGATGAGCTCCTCTGGATTTGGGTGGCCTAGGCTCTCTACAAACCAAAACTCATACCACCTCCTCCCTCCCTCCCACCTACCCCCACCCCACTGGTGAGCTATCCTGACACCAGCTGTCTATACACCAAACCCCTTGTCCTCTAGCAAGTCTCCATCCCTGCTTTATTCCCAGGGAGCCATCTTACCTTCTCGGTCACTCCCATGCCCATATCCACACCTTCCTCTTTGCTCCCATCCACTGTGGATCCCTCTGTATAGTCCCACCCTCGCCATGAGCCCAGCCATTGTGGAGCCCACTCTATCCCCTTCAGATTCACCTTGATGCAAGTCAACCATCAACAGCCCAGGAAATGCTGCCTTAAGGAGGGGCTCCCGGTGTGCCAGCCCTATCATCACCCACTCACCAGTTCTGGAGCGAGCAGAGCCAGGTACAGACCTCTTCTCTGCCCCCAAGGTTGGCCTCAGCAGAACACTTGGAGGAAGCTCTGAGGGGCCACACACCTGTGCGTGGGAGGGAGACAGGTAGGGCTTCAGTACGGTAAGAGAACAGTGCCAAACATCAGAAATGTGAAGTGGATTATGCCCCATGGGTCCAGTAAGGTAAAACAAAAATGAATAAACCAGGCCATATTTCTTGATGCGGTGACAAAGGGTGCAGCCTGAACTGCCTTGCCCTGCCCTGCCCAGTGGAGGGGGTGCAACCTACACTGCCCAGAAGGGGACACTGAGACACAAGGGAGGGATGCTGAGAAGAAGGCAAAGGACCTCTGTATTTCTCACCTGTGGAGAACTCCTGGCTGAAGCAAGGGGCTGTGGGGCTGGACCTGGGAGCAAGAGGATGAAAGAGTTAGTAGAGAGACCCAAGACGCGATGGCTTGTTCCGGCCCCCTTACCCCTCCTCTGGGGGCATGCAGAGGGCAGTGTCCACTAATGGGGCATTTCAGGGGATAGTAATACCCCCACTGTAACTATGCTCTAACCCAGGTATGGGGAACCTTTTCTATTCTGGAGGCCACTTTGAGATTTAACACAAGCTCTGAGGGCCACGTACATGTTGGGGGCAGGGGTGCTTAAGGTGTGTACTCAAGAAAAGGGCCCAGGTCAAGGATTTGTGCTATGGATCTGCTCCCTATCCTTCTGTGCATGACCTCATCTTGGCTCCCTTACCCTGAGCTCATTTTTTTCAGTGGGTGGCAGTGGGGTCTGGATCCAGGGGCCAGATCTGGGAAGTGGAAAAGCGCCACAGAAAAACTTGCTGAGGGCCGTATTTTGGTCCCACATCCCTGCTCTAACCACTAGTTCTCATTTCCCTCCCACCTCAGAGCTGGAAATAACGCTGAGGAGTCCTGACATCATCCTATCAACCACCTACAGCCCAGCTGAGCCTTTACTAGAACCCCAACCCTGACTACGTCTCCCCTCCCCCACCCCTAAGGACAGAAAGTTTGGCTCACACTCTTCACTTGGTTGGGGGGAGGGGAAAGTCCCACAGTTTAGTATAAAGGCTAAGCTGAGCTGGAAATAATGAAATCTGTGCTTAATGGTTATACTGATGAGTGAGACAGCACCTATCTTTAGAAACAGAACTCAAAAGTACTACTGGGTAAATGAACACATTTTAAGCAAGGATTTTTCTGGCCAGTTTAATCTAATCTACCCAACCCTGACTATCCCTCTCCCACCATATGTGCACCTCTCATACCTGCCTCAGCCACCCTATGCCCTGCTCAGAGTACTGACCATTGGGACAGTGCCCTTCCTGGAACACTCTCACTTGCACCTACCAGTGATGAGTAGGCGGGTGAGGAAGGCACTGGGAGGTGTTGGGGCATGGGTGAAGGGGGGTGCTGGAGCAATCCTTTGCAACTGCCTGTGTCTCCTGCTCTTTGTTGGAGGGCCAGAGGCCGGCACGGCGAAGGTGCCCCCAGGGGTGGATGTGCACGGTAAAGGAGGTTTCTCAGTTCCTGTGTGGGTGATGACAGAGAAGACCAGGGCAGGATGAGGCTGCAGGGTGGGGGGACCAGGCGGTGGGCTGACCCGCAGAGGGGAGGTGGGGAAGAGTGGCAGGAAGTGCCCATTTGATGTAATAGATGGTTCCAATTCCAGAGGAAAGGACATGGGGGCAAGAGAGTCTCCAGACAGAGGTAGCTCCTTGGAGCTAGTGGTGCTGGGGGACACAGCCGGGTCACAGGGGCTCAGGGCAGCAGCATCTGGCAGCAGTATGGGGGCCTAGAGGAGAGAGAGAGAGAGAGAGAGAGAGAGAGAGACATGCACAGAGTCAACCCCAGGGCTCAGGGAACAAGCCCAGGCCAGGCCCAAATCCAGCTCTTCCTCCAATTCTCTGGGTGGGATAGCCAAACCAGGCAGAGGCCTGCTACCCACCCCTACTGGTACTATCACTTTCCAGTCAGGTTGGGTGCACTCTCTGCCCAATTCCCTTGGGCTCAGGCCAGACTCCTCAGCTGCAGCAGACCCTGTCTGAAAGGGGTGTGGGAATGTCTTAGCCCCACCCACTTTCTGACATCACAGCACTCGCGGGAAGGAGCGCTCGAGCACATTGGGCTCAGGCTCAGAAACCCCAGTTGCACTGGGCCCAAACAGGGCTCTACAACCAAGTCCAGTTCTGCACTAACCAACTCTGCCCTTCCCAGTGCAGGATCTTTTCCCCTTATGGTGGTGGGCACTGCGACACCAGGGAGGGATAATGCAAATATGCAGGTGGCAGTAATAAAGCCCAGACCAGGCAGTGAACTGTAGGGGAAATGGCTGCTACTTACCTGTGTTGTAGGCTGGGCGCGGCAAGCATTGAAAAAATCTGCGAAAGCAAAGGGAAAAGTGTTAAAAGAAAGGCCTCTGCTGGGAAAGAAAGAACCAGCAAATGGGTAGGAGGAGCCAATTCAACAGTGCATGATGAATCAGAATTCTACCACACAAACCGACCCCAAGGGCAGATACCGAAGGAGGCAAGAAGTGCAGAGAGCCCAGGGCTGGAAGCGCAGAGAGCTGCAAGTTGGCCCTGGAGACATCAGCAGAGCTGTGTATGGGGGAGCCCAGGCAGAGGGATGCTAATGGATGCACAATGCACATCAGAGGGGCATGGGATTCTGAAATATACAAAGGAGAGGTGCTGCAAGGGGTACCTGGTGGATTTCCAGTGAGAAAGGGGTAACCAAACTATCACCAGTGGCTGCCCTGCTGTTTAACATAGACAAATGGGTCCCAGCATGCACTACTCCACCTTGACCTGAGCCTTTCTTCCTCAGGGGAACTGTAGACTCCACAGGCTGCAGTCCCACCTTGAGAGCAGCTAGGGTGTTAGGTCCTGGAGTAGCTAGCCATGGGGCAGGGCTGGGTGACGTGGGAAGGAAGCTACTCTACCTTTCCTGGCAGCATATGTGGGAGCAACGGACAGGAGAAGTTTGAGAGAGTCAGAGGAAGTGGAGGCGCAGCTGAGTCGCTGGAGGCTGGGACAGGCAGAGGAAGAGCTGGCCGGGCTGCCTGCTAGGGTCCAGAGAAGGAAGTGGAGAGGAAGAGAGGTGGGGAGCAAGGAGGGGGCGGAGAGAGAGAGAGAGAGAGATACACACACAGATTTGGACACTAGACTGGTTGATATTCACAGCACAATCTTACCCCAGGGAGCCACCCACACCACCTTCAGCTAAGGTTCCTCTGTCAAGAACGTGGGCTCCACTTGAGAGGAGTGTCTTGCAATGCTGGGACTGCGCAGACATGGCAAAGGACAGTCCACATCCCAAAGAGCTTCCAGTTTGAACAGACACAGAGCAGGAAGCAGAGAGCAAGGGAGTGGCTTCTCAAGGGCACACAACAGAACAGTGCAAGTGCCAAATAGAACCAAGCTCTCCCAGCTGCTGGTCCAATGTCCTAGCTATTAGACCAGGCTGCTGACAAGGAAGGCAATGCAGAGAGTTTAAGGCCTGAAGCATCATTAGCAGCAGCATCTATGCTGACTGTATCTATTTCACAGGGCAGCAATTTCCACTCCATATTCATGCCTAAAGCCCAGAAGCCATGCTGAGCTACAGCCTATCTTGGAGAAAAAGTTATTCCAGCTTCATAGAAGACTCCACCGGGGCATTTGTTCTGTTAGTCTCTCTTTCAGTTAAGAACTAGTGCTTGATTTCTAGTCTGAATTCATCCAGCTTTAGCACTGAACAGCTGGATCTCCCCTCCTGCCATCTGCTAGATCCAAGCACTCTCTGACTCCCTGTGCCATCAGAAACTGCCACCCCGCATAGGTACCCACTGGCTGTGACCAACTGTCTCTCATCCTTCTTTTGGCCAAGATTCCAGGCCCCTGGGACAACCCACTGGGACAGAGAGATCTCCTAACCAGATATACCCCAGGGTGCAGCATTTTGCACCTTGGACTCTCTCGTGTTCTGTGAGATAGAAACAGATGGGCTTAGCAGGAAATGGGAGAAACCGGCTTCCTACAGTTGTGAGACCAGCTACTACAGAAACTGTGGGGAGGTGGTAGAGTGAGAGGCAGGGGGCACAAGGAACTAGCTGAGCAGGAAGGAACCCGTCTGCCACCAGGAAGGATGGCTTCCCTGAATAAGCACAGGCAAGGAGTTCCGAAACGCTGTCCAGCCTTCTAGGACAAAGTTATGTCCGATACGGCAGAGTAGTTAGAGCAATGGACTGATCTGGTGTGCCAGGCAAGCCAAGAACACTGGATTAGATAGGCTTAGGCTTACTGGTCTGAGGGGAGTGGGAAGGATAACAAGCTGGACAGGCATGTCGGTCTGATCTAGTGGTGGTGGGGCAAGTGACTTCAATGACTAGCTGCAAGTGGTGGAGATTATTCAGGGCCCCCTGCTGTGCCTGTTGTGTCCAATGAAATCACTGACAAGTCCCATCATCAAGCCTACCCTGCTTTGTTAAATTGTAACTAAGCGGTGTTACCGTGAATGGGATCCAGGGTGTCCATGAACTCCTCTCCAAAGTTGGGGTGCAGCTGGGTCAGCGTGGGCTGGATCATGTCCGCATTGCCCTGGTGAGCTGGGGCACAAAGAGGCAAGAGGGGTCACACATGGCATTGGCCACCCCATCCATCCCAGAGGAGAGCATGAGGGCATGATTGGGGTTTAATGGTGCAGCAGCCGTGAGGCCATATTGTGCCAAACGAAAGGTGAGAAACAAAGGCAATTTTTAAAAAAAGGTAAAAAACTCACAGGAAGTCTAAAAAATAAGCTAAAACTAGACACGGCTCAAAAGAGAAGTGTGATGGCTCTGGGACCTCTCTGCCCCAATCTGGGCTAGCTAGGACTCAGTTTTCCCACTTACCGCTCCTACTGGATCAGTTCTCCACAGAACGGTTCCAGCCCACTCTACACATTACAGTGATCAGTCTGATACCGAACAGGGATACAAAATATTAACAAAGCAGCGTTCGCCCATATACACGTATGCTTTGTGTGTGTCTGATGCCTGTTGGTTTCATGATCTTCACCACAGGAAGTTAAGAACTATGGAACCAACCAATAGCTGCTAAAAATGTGGTAAAAGCAACCCACTGGAAGGGGGTGGGGCCCCAGCCCACCTGTCCATTGGGACCCTGGCTCTGGGGCCCTAAATAAGTCAGCAACTGCACATGTAAAAGCAAAGGTGGATGCACGGTAGTCATGTAAAAGCTTTCCTCAGGATCTGAAGGGAAAAAACTCATGGCAAGGCAAAAATCAAGCTAAAACTAGACATCTCAAAAGGAAAGCTAAAAAATGTGGAACTAGCCAACAATCCTTAAAAAGGTAAAAAGCACAGTCAAATCAGCCCCATCTCCTAAAAACAGTGCAAGGCAGACAAAGTCAGCAGGGTGAGGTTGGCTCCTTAGAAACACACAGCAGTAAAACAGGGACAGACCAGAAGAACATGTTGGACGGAGAGCGGCACATTGCAGGGGTCACATGGAGGTGTAACCTCCCCAAAAAGCAGGTGGCAATGAGTGGGCAACCCACGGCCACGATGCAGCCTGGCCAGGATCACTTCCTCCCAATGGCTGCATTGGTACAAACTCTGTGCCAGCGTGCCACGAGGCGGGACTTAAAAACAGAGATAAAAATCACTAAAAGGAATGGCTGCGAGGTCACAAGATGGATGGACTACTGTATGAGCAGCCACATCGGCCTGGTCATCGTCCCCAATTCCTGCGTGCCTGGGAATCCAACAGAAGAGCATGCAAGTGCTGTAGGACCCAGAGTAGAGCTGCAGCCCCCATTCTCCCGAACAACCCAGCAGTTCCCAAAAAGGCAACGCCCAGGGCAGTTTCCCAAAGTGTGGGGCAGGCCCTTACACGGGGTCATGATCTCAGCTGATATTACACAGACTTTGCATCGGGGCGTAGCTAGGTTGGAGTGGGCCCAGGGACAAGAAATGGGTTTGGGGGCCCCCTACCCCACCTCCCCATCCCTTCTTCCTCCTCCTCCCAGCATCCTTATTACAGAAAACTGTCCCCTGTCATTCATATATATACCTGGCATTGTACAATCACTAGCTCTAGACAGGTCCACCCCGGCTGAACACCCATCTCCCTTTTACAGGGTTAAAGACCAAGGGATGCAGTTTTCAGCAAACAGGACCCTGCAGCACAGACAATGCACAGCTCTGGAGTCCCACAGCAC
>QEPC01006143.1:1034331-1044370 GCA_003113815.1 Sphenodon punctatus
CCCCCCCCACTAGCCAGTGCGCCACCCCGACGCACGCATCCCCAAACGGCAAAAAAACACAACACCCCCCCCTTAAATCTTACCCCAGACTCAGTCTGAGTCCCCTTCAGTTCTCCCCCCCCCGCCCAGCCAGTGCGCCACCCCGACGCACGCATCCCCAAACTGTAAAAAAACACAAAAACCCCTTTAATCTTACCCCACACTCTGTCTCTCCCAGACCACTCCCAGCAGAGCCCTGCTGCCACGGCCAGTGTGCCCTCCATGACCCGTCGCTCAGTACCTCACTCACTGCCTTCGTTCCCCGCGCTTCAGCGTGCCTGTCTCGTGTGCTGCTTGAGACCGGATGCCGACACATGCGCAATGAATTCCAGCGCCGCGCGGCAGGGCACGTTGCATCAGGGAGGCGGGGCTTGGCAGCCCAACCAGTAGTTTGGCAGCCCAACCAGTGGCCAGCGCGGTGAGGCGGGAGCCCAGTGGGAGAGTGGAGGCCTTTTGTCAGCAAGCTGGGGGGGGCGGACCCGGCCAGGCCCGAATTATTATATATTTTTTTTAAATCAGGGACAGCCCGGAGGCTTAGCTACAATAGGGATGGGCGGCTCGGCGGGCCTGTGGGCCCCCAGCCATGATAGGCCTCGGGACAAATGTCCCGCCTGTCCCTATGGTAGCTACGCCCTTGCTTTGCATGGCTTTGTTGCCATCAGGGGATTACGCTGAAGGTTCAAAAACGGGGTCATGTACCCCTGCTCTAGCGGGATCTGAGCAGGGTGGGGCAGAGCGGACTCAGTTAAGCATCTCACCAAGGCCACGAGGGTTGGGACCCCCATAATGGTTGCGGCTGGAGAAGATGGTGTCGGCCAGCTCAGAGATGAGTGCATCCAGGTCGTGCAGTGGGTCAAGCTCCATAGGGCAACCGCCTTCAGTCTCATTGCTCAGCCCCACACCTGGGAGGGCATCTGCCATACCCTGCCCAAAAGAAAGGGAGAGTGCTGTCAGCCTCAGCTTGCCCTCAGGCCCAAGCGTAGGGCAGGACTGCTGGTTCATTGGGGAGCTCCTGAGCCCGGCAGGGGTTCCTGTAGGGTGTGGGGCAGCAGCACAGCTAGCTGTAGTCTCAGAACAGTACCTGGGTAGGGACAGAGAGAGGTTTATCCATCTTCTTCTGGGCCTAAAACAAAACAGGTAGGTTCATTATAATCAGCATGTGAGCAATTCCTAGTCTTCCAAGCAGACACGTGACTGCAAGTGGGAGAAGGGGCTTACAGCAGTTCCTGACAAGAAGGACCAGGTCCCTTGATTGGAACTAACTGGCTGGAAATGCCAAGGACTGAGTGTGGAGGCAGTGCCCAGATGGGACCTACCCTGGGGATAGAGGGTCCAGGCCTATCCAGAGAGCAGCAGACAAACTGGGGCAGGCCATGCTCTGCTGAGGCCCATGAGGAAGTCTGGGGAATGGAGGAGACTTACCTGAATATGGAAGTATGCCCGCCACTTATGGTATTCCCGGATGACAACCCCAATCTGGCGTTTCCAGTACTTGCCCTCCATAATCACAGCCTGCAAAACAAAGCAGGTTCGGTGTGAAGGGACAGGAGAGTTAGGAGGCTGAGAGGTGACTGCCCTGTCTAGACGAAGCCCCTTTGATCTAGGGAAAACCCTTGATTAGCTCTACTCACCTCAGGTTTGCGGTGCTCATCGCTGTCACTGCACTCCAACGGGGTCACAAAATTGCACACGGGATTCTGCCGCTTCTCCACATCTAAAGGGACAAAGGGGACAGCTGGTTTCAATGCACCCACACACAATAAACCTAGCTAGCTCCTAGGGGTGGGTATTGGGATATAGGCGACATGGGGGCAGGGGCAGCATCCTTCCCCTTCATGGACACCTGTTTTGATCAAGTCTCAGGTTGAGGAGGGTCTGACAGACTGAGGTGGGGGAATGGGATACAGGGCTTCCCACCTCTAGCAGATGCTGCCATAGCTGCCTATCATGGCAGAAGCAGGGGCAGCCAGTTGCGCAAACATTTGTTCTGCGGCTGGACCGGATTCTTACTGTGTCCACTGTGGCTTCCCCTCCCAATCCGCAACAGGTTGCCACGGTGGTGCTGTCCCTTCTGTATCGCCCTCTATGGCTGGCACTGTCCAGCACCTCACTGCCACACAATGCTTAAGTGCTAGATGCTGGTGAGCACTGGCTAGTGGGAGCCATGGCAGCAATGTCACAGCCAAAGAGGAATGAGTGCTTGAGCCAAATAAAGGCCCTACACTCAACCAGATGGCACCCTCTCTGTCTGATGGGATAATGTTTGAAAGCGCACCCAATAAATATTGTATTTCAGACAATGTTCCAGATATCAATGGACAAAGCTGTAGGGACTTTGGTGGAAATAAGCACTTTTCCAAGCAACCAGCACCTTGAATTACAAGGCAGACCCCAGAGAAGAAAACCGCTGGGGACACAATTGGTGTTTTCAGACAGATACAGGGCTGTCCACTCCCAGAGATGCTTCAGGGGTGCACCGTGGCATTTGCCTGCTCCCAGGTCTGGATCAGATGCCCGCCCGCACAGAACCCCCCTCCCCACATCATAGAGTTGTGAACCAGAGCATCTGCAATGCTTAGGGTGTTGCCTGGGGTAATGACCGGCTGGAAGTGGAGCAGCAGTGTGGGTCCACGCATCAGACAGATAGCTGCTCCGCTTCAGGCCAGTGTCCTGGGTTTGGCTGGCCCACCCTGCCAGTGGCGCTCTGGAACAGCTGCCCCAGAGCAGCCATAGCCTTCCGCCTGCACATCTGACTTTAGATGGACAGGCAACCCAGGGGTGAAGCAGGCTGGCACAGTCTGTCTGTCTAAAAGCACCCGATGCCATAGAACCATAGAGATACAGGGAGGCTAGAGTGATTAGCTAGATGCACCACAGGATGAATGGCTGTATAGTGTTGTCTGTGCAGCCCTTAGACACAGCGGCTATCAGGGAATAGATGTCACACAAGTGTTGCTTAGACAGACCACTCTGACTCTGATGCACCAGTCCTCAGATGGAGGTACACAGGAGCAAGTCCTGCTGGGTACTTGCTATGCTACTCTCCCCACTACTCTCAGCAAGCAAGTAGGCAGAAGCCTCAGCTTCAGGCTCCCACCATCACAGCTGGACTTGCACTGGGGGTGGAGAGCCAATGGCAGATTCCAAATCAGAGTTGCCAACTAGATTATTTTTAAATTCCTGCCAATTGCAATGTTCCTGGCAGCAATGCATAAGCAACTGCTTTTACTGTCAATAAATTTACTGACTGTTGACAACCTTGTTCCTAACCACCTGTTGGAAGATGGGAGGGAAAGACTGAGCTGAGAGATTCTACAGCAGTTGGGAAGGGGCAGCAGTAAGGACGGACACTTGAGTGACACCTAGTGGTTAGGATGGGCAGCAGCTGGGATTTGGATAAACTGGTGCCGGATTATCTCCTCTGATTTTGAATTAGACTGACCGCTCAAAAGTCATGAGCTCGGCCTATGTAAGTAGCAAAGCATGGGACTCTCTAGCTCAGAGGTCCCCCTTAAGGTTCTCCTACGTAACTCATTTGAGCCTTTAATACAATTCCATGGCCTCAGACAGCAACAATGACATGCAAAGTCTAGCAAGTAGCAACCAAGATTGCGATCCCACTGGGGGTAATGACCCCTAGTTTGGGAACTTCTGCTCTAGCTGTCAGTTCAAACTTCTGCACAAAGCTCTTCCCTCAGCACAAAAGCCATAAAGTCCCCTCCTGGCAGGGGTGGGGGATCCTTAGCTGGGTCCCATTTCTGTTCCAGGCACAGGTTAACCCCAGCTCCCGGCTACTCACATTGCAGATACCATGCCCTCCAGATGGCATTGTTGAGCCGGATCTTGTCACGTTGCAGCAGCTTCAGTCCTTTGAAGGTTTTCCATTTGGGGGACACAATTTTCCCACTGTATGAGGAGGAGGAACACACTCCTGAAATTTTATGCAAAGGAAGACTAGAAGAATTGGCCCTGGCTGGGGAGCTGGACCAAGCAAGGGACAGGAGAACGAGTGAGATATCCAGGGGGTTTGACCAGATAACCCTTGAGTGTCATCCAGTTACAACCATAAAATTGTAAGATCTATGATTTACAGGATCTGCAAACACTAGCAGTATCACAACTCACACTCAGCATTCTGGTGCCAACAAAGAATAAATACCATGTTGCAGAAAGTAGGTAGAAACAAACCAGCACTTGTTGGGTAGCAACCTAACTGCAACTTTCTTATTGACGATTGCTGAAATAGGGTCGGCACATCCTCCACATTCCTCGCTAGAGTTGTTCCAATGGCTAATGCCCTTTGCTGGAATACGTGCCTTACTTGTAGAATTAATTTGTTCAGTTTCAGCTTCCAGCCCCTGGATCTTGTTCTGCCCTCGGCTCTATAATTTAGCAGGCATCTACCACCAGAAATGGCCTCCTTCTTCCAGGCTGAACTAGAATGTCCCTCCTTGGGAGGATACGTTGCTTTCTGGTACAAAAGAGCGCTGCCCCAGAAGGAATCTGTGCAGACTGCTGGTGCCTCACCTTCTACTGTGCTCCCCTGGCCCCCTGCCCAAGTGTGATAGCTATTGGCAGACATCTCTGCCTTTGCATGTATAAATGCATACACCTCATGTCAGCAGGATCCAGGGGCTGTATTCAGCACTGCACAGCCCTGTGACTGCCTTCCCTGCACTATGCCCTTTAACCGTACACCCTCTGCACTTCCAAGTCTGACATCAGCTTCACTGTGAAGCTGCATTAAAAAACAACAAAAAAGGTCAGGAAAAAGGTTCTTTTCCCTGAAAAATATGTCGTTTCCTGACCAAAATGATATCAGCCTTAGGCCCCGAATGGAGAATTCTCACAATCAGAGCACTGACTAGAAGCTAAGCTGTATCATGGTATACTAGTGAGAACAATGACCCAGAAGGCTCAATGGAAGCTTGTCATGTCCTGGGTAGCGGGTGAGAATCTGGGCTGTGCTATACGAGGTAGACAGCAGGTGGGACCAGGTGAACCGGGCAGGATATAAACTGAGCTTTTCCTATGGGTCAGGTATTTTTTATTTTGGCCCGATCGCTGACTGTTTAGAGCACAACAATGAAGTGAGAGACAGTCTTATTGCATTCTCTTATTTCCTGTCTGTCCATCTGTCATTTAGCCTGAAGCTCTCTGGAGCAGTCACACTTCTTTCTTGTTTGTCTGTACAACACCAAGCACAATGGGACCCTGGGCTCTTCAGCACCACCACAAGCAGTAATAAATAAGAACAACCCTTCCTACAGAGCTCCCTGCTGGTCATCCCCTCGGCAGATGAGCAGGGAGATCAAACCACAAAGAGACCCTCTTCCTTAAGGATACCATCACATCCACAAGGCTTGTCGCTAGTGTTTACAAGACTTCTCCCTCCCAGAGACCACTGTAAAAATGAGTAAGAGCTCCTAAGGGCTGCACAAAAATGTTACTTAAATTTGTAAGCCACCCTGAGCCAGTGTGGGGCAGCAAAAATAAAACAGTAATAAAGTTCCTAAAAAGATCCCATACCTTCTCCCCGCAAACCCTACCCTCAGTCCCACCCAAACCCACCAAACAACCCCTATTTACCCCTGCCCGTCAAACACTTTTTCAAGTAAGAAAGTCTTGCACTGCCTCTGGAAGATGCCCAGGCTGGGGGTTAAAACAAACCTCCGGGGAAAAGAAGTTCCACAGAACTAGGGCAGCAGCCAAGAACGCCCTCCTGTGCACTCCCATCCCACAGACAAGGGCAGCAGATGGAACATGCAAGAGGGCGCCCCTAGCAGACTATAGGGGCCGCAAACGAGCATGGTAGGACAAGCAATCTCATATATGCGGGGCCCAGACCGTTCAGGACTTTAAAGGTCAAACCCAGCACTTAGAATTGTGCCGGGAATGCTACAGGCAGCCAGTGCAGACTTCGGAGCCCAGGTGTAATGTGCTCCTGGCAACTTGTCCCCAAAACAAGCCAAGCTGCCACGTTCTGCACCAATTGCAGCTTCCAAACAGTCATCAAGGGCAGCTCCACATAGAGCGCACTGCAGTAATCGGGGTGATGAAAACATGGATGACAGTGGCCAGATCAGAGTCAGAAAGAAAAGGCCGCAGCCTCCTCAACAGATGGATTTGGTGAAAAGCTTTCCTGGCCACCACTGCAACCTGGTACTCCAGGTGCAGCGAGGGACCCAAAAGCACTCCAAAGCTGCAGACCTGATTGACCAGAGGGGACCGGATTCCATCAATAACAGGAGTGCCAATCCCCTCCAAGTTACAGGGCCAGTCAATCACCACGACTTCAGTCTTGTCAGAATTCAACTTCAATTGGCTCACTCTCATCCAGTTCCTGACAGCAGCCAGGCATTGGGTAAGCACCAAGACTGCAAGACCTGGGTTGGATGAAAAAGAGAGAGGTAGAGCTGAGTGTCATCAACATACTGATGGCACCTCACCCCAAACCTCGCCCAGCAGCCTCAGATACACATTGAACAAGAGGGGAAGACAGAATATAACCCTGTCCACAGGGGAGGCCCCAAGGAGACAACAAGCAATTGCCCATCACCACTCACTGGGATCTCCCCAACAAGAAGGAACAGAACCACCCAAGAGCAGTCCTGCGCACTCCTGCAGTCATGTCAACACCACCTCATGATCAACTGTTTCAAAGGCCGCTAAAAGATCTAATAAGATCAACAGTAGTCAGCGAGATTTCCTCACACCATCTTGTGCTTTCTTGAGGTTTCCAAGAGCAGGATAGTTAATAAAATTAGGGAATTCTTAAACAAAAACTTTTGTCATGGCAGCAAGAGTCGATGTTGGCAACAAACAGATAAGATAGGCATTCAAATAATCTGGAACAAGGATTAAATAAATAAATTATAAAAAAGCCAAGGATCATAGTGTCTGAAAATGCCATCCAGCTGATTTCAAGAAGCCTTCCTCTGCGGTCATGCCAATGCCCTGGGGGGCAGGGGAGGGGGGACAATCCAATAACTGCAACACAGTCTAGATTATCTATTTGCCCCATGTATGTTGTTCTCATCACTTTCTCTAAATGTTAAATCTGGGTGGCTCAGCATTTCTGCTATTTCTGAATCTTCTCCCCCCTCACCCAAACATGCTTTCCCAGGTCATATTCACACAGCAGGTTGGTTAAAAGTTAGAATTCCCCCAGTTCGTAAGGTTGATGTCTATTCCAGAAAAGATAACTAAGTTGTCCTAATTTGCATAAGTTTGCATGTGCTGACAAGTAAATTTGTGCAAATTTAAAATAGCCTATTGCTTAACATTAGCATAAAAAGATGGGGTAGTGAGTAGTACAGGGGGATGGGGACAAAAGGCACTTAAGAAGCAGGGAGAAGTGCAGCAGAATGGGGTAAAATCTGGATACAAATGCATAGGGATGTAGATTCGAGTGTAAGATAAGTGGGGGACCAGAGCAGGTGCTGGGACATGGAAGTACCAAGGCTACAAATCCCTATGGTCAGCCAGGGGTATCCTCTTGCAATTTCCATCACTGAACCATGTTCATATGGCATTTGCATTCTTGGTGAGTGCTCCACCACTCTGGAGCTCCCTTCCCCTGGAGGGTGGCCATAGCCTAAGCATTTTCCAGAGGTGATGCAAGACTTATTTGGCCACATATTTGGCAGGCAGGGATGGGGTTTGGTGATTTGTTTTAACTGGTCTTTTATGTTTTCACATAGGTTATATTTTATTGGAATTTTATTTTTGTATATTTTATGTATGTATTTCTTCTTCTTATGATTATTATTATTATTATGTTGCTGTTTTTCTTGTTGTTACCTGACCCTTCACTGAAGGGTGGGATAGAAGTCCCAATAAATAAAAGAATAAATAAATGGTGATGCCAGTTCAGGACTTTGATTTCTGGACACTCGGCACCCCAACCTGACCACTGGCCAAAAGACCCTCAATTTCTGTGCTGTCCAGGTGAAAAGCAGACAGGTGGCCACTCTATTGTGTTACCAATCCCATGAAGTCTCAGGCCATGTTCCAACAAACAGAGATAAACAGAAGTAACTACTTTGATTTAATTAAACTGAAGGAACTACTCCACTTTGACAGCATTTAGCTGAGCAGCGTAAACTGAAGCAGGACTGCGTCAATTTCTCCCCTAGCTGAGATGTAATGATAACTGAACAGAGATCACTACTCTCACATAAATGTTCACACAAAGTTACTTTGAAAAACAAATCAAAGCGTACTCCTCCTATTCCTAAATAAGGTTGGTTTGGTCCTCTGTGTCAGTGCTTCCGGAGTAAGGCCCAACAACAACACACTAGCTTGTATTCAGCAGTACAAGCCCCTTTGGCCCAAATCACATTGGCTTAAGAACAAAGATCGGAGCAGCAAGGAGCAATATCTTCCTTACATATGGCTTCCTACACAGGACATAGTTGTAACAGGGACAGGAGGTTCACCTTCACAAACGCCCACAAGTCTAGGGAGGCCCTTCTCCCCGGTGCGGCTGCATGACCTACCACTGGGAGGCGGGGAGGGTCCCATTCCATCTTCTGCGCCAGGGCTCAGTCCAGCCTCTTCACGCAGGCACCTCCGAGACTCAAGGCGGTGTTTTGGGAGCTGGACCTGCAACTCCAGCCCCTCCAAGCCCAGCGCTAGAATTCCCCCCCCCCCCATGTGTACTACAGCCCCCAGCCCAGTCCTGGGATCCCCGTGACAGTGTATCCTCAGCCCCGCACCCCACGCTGAGATCCCCCGTGACACACACACACCCCGGGCCCCGTGACACTACACCCTCAGCCTACCACTGGGATCCCCCCAGGGCACTCCCAGCACTACCTGTAGGCGAGGGTCATACACTCGAACAGCTTGGTGAGGGAGGCGTCGATGCTGAGGGCGCCGCTGCTGCGAGGCCCATAACGGTAGGTCTGACAGGTGCCCTCGTTTACAGTGTCGAAGTCGTAGGGCGCCCCGGGTACCTGGGCCCCGTCTTCATCCCCGGCGGCCCCCCGGAAGCTGTCCCCACCCCGCCCCGCGCACGGCTCCGGCTCCCTGCCCGACGCGGCCCGGCTTCCTGGGCTCAACCCTGCCTCGGGCTCCGGGTCGGCGTGCGGCTCTGACACCATGAAGTGGCCGCTGTGGATGATCTGGGGGCGCGACATCACCCCGGGCTTCCGCAGGGGGGACGCCGCCTTCTGGCGCATCCCTAGCGGGTGCCTGGCAACACCACCACAGCCATGGCAACGCACTGGTGTCACCGGGACAACCGCAAAAGTCCTCGATTTAATGCCCCCCCAAATACCCCGTTTGGGGTACAAAGTGCGGTCCAGGCAGGCCTAGACCAGCAACCCCGCCTGTTCCAGAGTCCCATAGCAACAAGGAAAGAAGAGTGTTGCTCATGCGCCTAAGCACTCGTTCTCCGTGCAAAGTATTATGGGAAGTGTAGTTTTATTTTCCTCCCGGCTTGCACGCTGACCGGAAGCAATTCGCTCCCGGAGTACAGATACAACGCCGTGCCTGTGCTTCGCGAGATGTAACGGGACTACATTTCCCAAGCTACTTCCCGGCAAGGGCGTGTAGAGGGTGCGGATAGTTGTAGTTTCGTTACGTAGGAGCTCTAGAGTCGCGTTCGCAACTCGTTTCGTTACGTAGGGGCTCTACAGTCGCGTTCGCAACCTCCAGCAAGGGCTTTTCCCTGGACCTGTGGAGGGGCTGCACGTGTTTGGGCTGGGCATTGATGTTAACTGTGTCACTGACAATAATTTTTGGGAGACTCTAAACTCCCAGTGACTCCGTAGTGGTGGGAAGAACAATCCTAGGCCATGAGTGTTGTTTCTTGCTCCTGCTCGTGCTCTCTCCTTCTCTGCCCCATTTCAGGTTTGCACTGGGATAATGCTAGATTGTAATCCCCCCCCCCCCCACTAGCCAGGGGTGCCCCAAGGCTGTAACTAGAATAGGAGCAGGAAGCAACTATAATAGGACCTAGTACAGGCGGCTGCACCAGCCCCCCCCCCCCCCC
>QEPC01006143.1:1056727-1080219 GCA_003113815.1 Sphenodon punctatus
GTGTGTGTGGGAGGCCACGATGTCCCCGTCCATGCAGAGGAACTCGTCCAGCTCCTCCTGGAACTCAGCTGTGTGCATGGCCTGTCCAGACTTGAGATTGTTGTCCTTGATATGTTTATATCCTGATCTCAAGTCCTTTGCCTGCTGCATGCACTAGGTGACATTCCTATTGTACCCCTGCCGCAGCATCTCCTGGGCGATGGCTTCATAGACCTGTCTGGTCTTGTAGCTGCGCACCAGGTCATGCTGGACCCTTTTGGACCCCCACATGCATGTAAAGTCCCTGATCTCCTGCCTAGACCAGGGCTCCCCCTTTTGGGACCCGCGTGTGGGGGGCCGACTGGCATGGTGGCATGGGGCCCGCCCTGTGGTAGCTGTGGAGATGGTCATGTCCTGTTGCGGGTAGTGCATTAGGGGTTACTTTGCGTCCTGCTGCCCCCCTTCACACCCCTATGGGGCCTGCCCTCCCCTGGGGTGCCCTTCGGCTCACCTGGCTGTCTGGGGGGCACTCCTTGGCTGTCATCCCAGTGGTGCGGTGTTCTGTTGTCTGGAAGTTGTCCTGGGGGACAGGGGAATGGGTTATGTGGCAGTTGCCTGCTCCTGTCTCTTATACACATCTAGATGTGTATAAGAGACAGCTGCAGTGTCCTGCCTGCCACCACTCGCTGGTCCGCCTGTGACGGGTCTGTGTACACCTGTTCCAGCCACCACAACTGCCTGCGGCCTCACCGGGCTGGCCCCCGGCCCCATCGACCAGCCTGGCACTGTCCAGTGCCCCCACCCTGCCAGAGACCCCCTCCAAGCCTCCCCCCCCAGGCCACCTGTCCCGGGACAGAGGAAGCGACAGCGAGGTATAGGTTCAGCATCTTTATTGGTGGGGGATGTGTACAATGGGTGGGGGAGGTTAACGTTGGGGGCGCCCACGCCCCCTCTTGGCTGCACCACAGGGGCTTGCAGGCCAGCGAAACCTAGCCGCAGCCGAGCGCAGTGATTGCCGACCGGACCGCCTGGCCCCCTGTCATCCACTGGCCACTCCATCCCGGCCTCCACTGACAGTCCCTGTGAAGAGAATCAAGAATGAGGTAAGCGATCCTCTTGTGCACATATCTCTTTCCCACACCAGGGCCTGGGCCACTGGGGGTCCCGTGGTCACCCAGGGAGCCCCCTACGCCCCACATGAGTGAAACACGTGATGTGGAACAACCCTCTATGAAGGGGGCCTTTGTACAGACCCGACCATGGTATTATGGACCATGCATGGTCCGGTACAGCTTCACAGAGCTGGTACGCTTGACTCCAGCAATGGCCATGGCTCCACAGCTCCTGTGGTCTGTGTACTCGATGTGGATTCTGTACTGTGTTCCCTACCGGGGAAGTGCCCTGTGCGGTGCCCTGTCTTCCCTGTCCAGCCCCCTCCCCCCTGTGTGGCGCCTCCCGGGGCCCTGGGATGCTGCAGTCTTACCGGAGGGGTGAGGCAGCCACCATGGGCGGTTGGTTGTCCTGGAGTGCCCGGTCCTGAGATGGGGGGCGTCGCTTCCCGGTGGAGGGGTCAGGATTGCAGCGGGGGCAGGACCAAGAGGGGTGCGGGCTGGAAGGGCAGCCCTGCCGGCAGGTCCCGTTGTCCTATGTGGGGGAGGGGGACCCTGAGGACCAGGCCTGGGTAGGGCTGCTGCTGGGGGAACCATGGGTGGCTGAGGTGCAGGAGGGGGGCTCCTGCACCAGTGGGTGACCACCATGGTGTTGGTCGACTGCTATCCCTCCTTCCGTGGCACGGCAGGGCCTGTTGCGCTGGGAGTCACGCCGCAGGGCCTCCATCACCTCCCCCATGAGGTCCATGAGCTGTGCGGCCTGACCCTCCAGCCCGTCACAGGCACGCCGCTGCTCACGTTGGAGGGCGGCAGCCTGGCACCTGTCCCAGAGGTGCTCGGTGTGGAACCGGACCATCATGGCAGCCAGGATCTCCTGGTTTCTTTCCCCCTCCCCTCTGATGAGCTCCCTTGTGAGTGCGAACTCCCAGGAGTGCACCGCGGCTAACCGTTGCGATTCCTCCAGCAGCTCCCTGCCGAGGTCCTCCCTCTGGTGCTGGTTCCTGGCCCGCATCTCCCAGTTCCACTCCATGTTGCCGGCAGCCATACCCCTCACACGAGCGGGCGCCTGGTCTGTGAATGAGAGGTTGCACACCACGTTAGTGCTTCCGGGCAGTGTGCCCACTACCACATGACCCGGGGTGCCTGGTGGGGCAGCCCTCATAGTGTGGTAGCTCCCCTCTGCTCTCCCCTGTGGGGCCCTGCTGCCCTGCCCTCTTGTGGGATGGCCCCCTAGCCGCGGATCGCCGCAGGTGGGACCCGTGTCCATCATGTGTTCCGCGGGGGTCGCTGAGGGCCCACCAGCCCCTCCCTCATGCCCCCACCACCCCGACCCCTGTTGGGCACTGCTGGTTGTGGTCGTGCATCCTGCCCCCCTGTGGCCCCTTGGCCGGTGTGCCCCACTGTGAAGGTGCGCCTCACCTGGTAGCAGGGCTGCCGCCGGGCCAGCCTTGTCCACCTCCTCCTCCATGCCCTCCACCTTGTGCACCTCCCAGCTGCCTTGTGCTGCAATGGGGGGGGGCATTAGTGTTTACTGGCACCCGAGCCCCAGCCGCTGCGCCTCTGTCCAGGCCTCACCCCACCCCACTGGGGCTGGGGCGATTGTACCTGGATCCTGTTCCTCCGCTTCCTGGGGGCCGTTCCGGGTCTCCGTTTGTGACCCCTGTCCCTGTGGCTGGTAGACCTGTGGGTGTTGTGAGCGTGCGGGGAGTGTGGTGGTTCAGTGCTTGGATCCCCGGGTCACCTCCTCCCCTTGTGGGACGGGGCTGTCCCCTCCCACTTCCTGGCCTTGCCAGGGGCACCTCCCCCCCTCACTCTGTGGGGTCCATCAGGGGGGTTTGTGTGTTGGCTCTGCATCTGCCCCTGGCGAAGGCGCTGCTGTGTGTGTGGGAGGCCACGATGTCCCCGTCCATGCAGAGGAACTCGTCCAGCTCCTCCTGGAACTCAGCTGTGTGCATGGCCTGTCCAGACTTGAGATTGTTGTCCTTGATATGTTTATATCCTGATCTCAAGTCCTTTGCCTGCTGCATGCACTAGGTGACATTCCTATTGTACCCCTGCCGCAGCATCTCCTGGGCGATGGCTTCATAGACCTGTCTGGTCTTGTAGCTGCGCACCAGGTCATGCTGGACCCTTTTGGACCCCCACATGCATGTAAAGTCCCTGATCTCCTGCCTAGACCAGGGCTCCCCCTTTTGGGACCCGCGTGTGGGGGGCCGACTGGCATGGTGGCATGGGGCCCGCCCTGTGGTAGCTGTGGAGATGGTCATGTCCTGTTGCGGGTAGTGCATTAGGGGTTACTTTGCGTCCTGCTGCCCCCCTTCACACCCCTATGGGGCCTGCCCTCCCCTGGGGTGCCCTTCGGCTCACCTGGCTGTCTGGGGGGCACTCCTTGGCTGTCATCCCAGTGGTGCGGTGTTCTGTTGTCTGGAAGTTGTCCTGGGGGACAGGGGAATGGGTTATGTGGCAGTTGCCTACCCTGTGTTCCCTGGGCCGCGGTGCCGGGCCTGGGGCATGGCCCTCCCGTTCCGGTTGGGGGGGTGTTCCCTCACGCTCACCTCTCTATTGCTGCTGCTCCTCTGGCTGTGCCCCTGGGATGGGCTGGGATGGGGGTCCTTGGTCTGTGGGGGGGTGTCGGTGAAGGCCCTTTGCCCTGTGCCGGAAGACGTGCGCTGTGTTATGGCCTGGTGCGTTCCCTCCTCCCCCCCCCCCGGCAGGGCACCCCCCTCATACCTCCTGTCCAGGCCCCCCCCTGTACCGGTGGCCATGGACCCCCCTTTGTGCCTTCTGCGTGGGGCACCCCCCCTACACCGCCTTGGTGGGGCTTCCCCCCCCCCGGGCACTCCTGGGTTCCTGTGCTCACCCGGCTCCTTCCTGCACGTGGGGTGGTGTCGGCTCCCTTGGCCTTCTAGTTGGCCTTCCTGGTCGCCATCATGGGAGCCCGCATGCGTGTGCCATGGTTCCGCCCTCCTTTACGGGCTCTTGGCCAGACGTCTGGCATCCCCCCCCATGGGCGTGTCTGCGTGGCAGCACGTGTGTGACCTGTGGCGCCGGCATGCTGGGGATCTGCCAGTCCAGTCCGCGTGGGTGTGGGTGTTTTCGCTTTTACATGGTCGCTCGGGTGTTGGACACCCATCTCCACCCACAGAGGGTGCTGGCTCCCTTCCGGCTGCTCCGTGGGTGTTGGCGGGTGGGTCGTGCACGTGCACCCACCCACTCGTGGTCTTTTACATGGACGCTCTCCCACCCATCCGATGGGTGTTTCCGGGTGTTTGTGGGTGGGTGGCGTCTGTGTAAAAATGGCCCTAGCTATACCTCTTCTCCTCAGTCACAGTTAGTGTGTGTACATACATATGAACTGCTCAAGAGCTCTTTTTGGGAACAGATTCTTGTTACAAGGGAGAATGCTACATGTGGGAGTGAACTGGAACTTTGTCTCAGTAATACTGCACTATTTTCTTTTTTTTCTTTCTTTCTGTAAAGTGCTGTTTTGTTAGTTCTTTTTGTTAGCTCAAATTGCCTATTAGTGTTGTAAAAACCTGAAAGATTGAATCTGTGCAGGTTGTCATAATCCACTGAGCAGATTTAGGCTTCATAGGTTTTTTTTTTAAAAAACCTCTTCTACATAAAGACCTTGATGCGCCCCCTCTACTTCAAGGCAATGGCCAGCACCAACTTACTGCCCTGGAGCACTTTGCAGTTGTCCCACAGCCAGTTATTCCTGATCAGCTGTAGAGAAATTTTCTGTACTGCAGCTGTCAGTTTTCTTCCATTGTCCATTGCTGCAAAGCGACAGCAGAGGAACTGGGGCATTTAGCCCCAAAATGGGCAGAGTCCCCCAACGTGGTTCCTCTGAACAAGGACTGGAAGCAGTGCTTTTCCGGAGTCTCATAGGAGGCAGGTGTGGTCAGCATTCAGCAGAGGCATCCACTGCTAGTGAGGGGGAACAGCCAAAATGTGACTGAGAGGCTGCGAGTGAGTAGCTCCTTGGCTGATGTCAGCCAGCAGGGCTCCCAGTGAAATCAGCAGGGAAGCACTGAGTTACCCAGCAGCACTGAGTTACCCAGCGGCTCTGTCAGGCACTAATTGTTAACACATCAGAAAGTTCTGCCAGGAGAGCACAGGGAGGACTTGCCATGTAGTTCCACCCCCATGGGTTAATTCAAAAGCATTAGTTAATACGCAATTGCTAATCTGTGTTCAACCCGCATGTTGACATTCATTACATATTAAGAGAGTCTTTTCCAAGTTAAATCCTGAATTCAGAAAAGGCACTTTTAATCTATAACCTGCTCAAGCAAAGTAAGACCCCTTACACTCAACTCCATGACATTCCTCTGTCCGAGGCTAAAAACAAATGAGATAATAGCCTATATCAGGTGAGTGTTTAGTAGGTGTTCACTTCCCATTTAGTAGGTGTCCGCCAGATGTTAGCCCCCACCCGCTACATGGTCAACACCCACCACCTACTCATGGCATAGTCCAGACACATCACGGGCCCATCGTGCAGGCGAATCCTGGCTAATGTGTGCCCACATAGCCGCATCTAGTCTATTAGGTTGTATGCAGCCTCCTTGTGTTCAGGTCGGCCAGCACCATAGTCATGGGTGAAAAGCCTAGAGCGCTTCAAGCAGCAACCGCTTCCTGCCCCTCTCTACGCTCTATACTCTCACTCGCACCTTAAAAGCCCAACATGCACCAAATTCAAACATGCGTTGTCCCAGCTCATCCTGGTTTGTAGCATGTGCCCAATGCTTGCTGCCCAGGCAGAGTCAGATCCCCTTTGGTGGGCAGTGGATGGTGGGGCATCCTTGCCTGGGGAAGAGCTGCTTTGCAGAGGCTGTGAATGGCACAGAGAGCTGTGCCCGGAGGATCCAGGCGGGCGAGATCTGCATCTGGGATCTGCCTTCCTAACCCGCCCCCAGGTGTTGGCACAGGCAGGGGGCAGGGGACTGGCCACCCCAGCACTGCTAGGAGCCCACTCCCCCTCCAACTGCTCCTGCTCCCTCCACAGAAGCCAAGACAGCCAGCAGAGATCTCTCCATGCCCATCCCTGCCCTGGAGCTAACAACGTTCGTAGAAGAGGCAGAGCAGAACGGTAAGTTAGTACACCAGAAGGAGTAGGGGGGCTGCATTTGCATGCCTGCCTTATGAAGGCTTCTGTTTATTGATATCTAATTATGTGGGTGTCGCAGGGTCTGGCCTTACCACAGATTAGTGTTGTCAGGATGAAGGCTCAGATCACACCATCACTCAAGGATTAGTCACTCTCAGTTTATTCACAGCTCCAAAGTCCATCCAGATTAGGCTTCTCCATACATCGTATCCAGGGTCCTGATTCTCCCACAGAATTTAAATTTTTTTTCCAGAGGAGCCTGGGAGGCTCAGGGCCTGATTCTGCACCTCACCACACTGGGCTGCGTTGGGCGGATGGGGCTGCCAGGGCTTGCCTCCCTCTCCAGCCTCATGGATGCAAGGCCTCTTCCCCCGCCCAGCCAGGCTGCATTGGGAGGGCTCACCTCCCAGCCTGGCAAATGAAGAGACCTAGCAGCGGTGGCAGAGGCAGCAGCAGCTTCCTTCAGCTGCTCCTTCTGGCCGCTTCCTGGCCCCTCTCAACAGGCCCTCCCAGAGCAACACAGTCAGATGATACCATCTGAAGGAAGCTGCCAATGCCATCATTGCCACCTTTAGGTCTGTTAATTTGCCAGGCTGCGAAGGGCTTTTTTTCTTTTCTGTGTTTACAGGTGGCCAGGAGAGCACTAGGGAGCAACGGGATACTTCCTGGGACATAGCAGCACCAGACATGAATGGTAAGTGTGAGAAGCTTGGCTGGAAAGTGTGTCTGTTAGATCAGGCAGGAAGGGCGGGCGGGGCGAGCATGGGCAGCTGGTGGGGGGCGAGAACATTGCCCTGCCTCATGCGCCCCCATCTCGCTCTCCCTGCCTCCGAGTTTCTGCAGTGCCCCACAGCCAGCCCAGATGTTAGCCCCCAGCACAGCTCCTCGCGCTCCCTCACTGTAGCTCGCTTTTCCTGCCTCCAGGCCACTGCAGGGGGCTGAACGAATGGCTTTCCTTGTTGTCTTGCTACAGGACTGCCACTGCAACGGGCATGGACTGATCCCCAGCAACAAGTGCCCAGGGCCTGAACCTCCTTGTATTTTATATTTAAAATTATTATTGTTTATTATTTAATAATAATAATAATAATAATAAAAAATATATATATATATTTTTTTCATTTCCATTTAATTTATATCCCGCACTCCTTCGAAAGCGACTCGAGGCGGCTCACAAAAGAAATACATTCCTGGGTGTATTCCCACACAGGGGACCCAGCTCAATACAGTATACACAAATTAACATAATATCCCAATACATTAATACATTAATCACACTAATATCTCATTCCAACACCTCCCCACACACGGGCAGGTCCCACAGCAATCATTCCTGTCCCCTGCTGCCACCAGGGAACATGTGGCCAGCTCCACCTCCCTCTCACTAGAGGGAGCTAGCCCTACCATCTCCACATCACTAACCCCCACAATCTACACAACATCACAGGGAGTTACCCCCTTTCCCCCTCAGAACCCCTAATATAAAACAGATGTTTGAACAAATAAATCCAGTGTTCAGCTGCTTTGGGGGCTGCAGGTGGGAAGGGAAGGGGGTGGGAAGTGGGGTTGTAGGGAAATGGGGAGGCATGGAGAATGGCAGTCTGGCATAGCAATAAAGCGGTTTGGAGGTAGGAAGCATTTGTACTCGAGGTTGGGGCCTGGGAGGACTAGGAGCTGCAGGTAGCCAGCTCTCCCGGGCACACTGCAGAGGCACTGGGTCTGCTTCCAATAAAGTATGCAATTTGCTTCATAAACACAGCGTTGTGTATAGCAAAAGATTACTTCCACATGTGCCTGGGTGTTGATTGCATTGTGTAAATAACCATTACGACTCCACCAACTGTATTACCTCCACCAACTGTTTTGGTCCAATAAAAGATATCACTGTACTACTTTGTCTTTATTAGCCATGTGTAAGAGATTGCTAGTCTCTTGAGCTTTTTGGGCCATTTTCAGCTGCTCATTAACAGTCCAGGAAACATGCACTATCTTGGCTTTTGTATCACAAGCTCCGTCTTTACAATTGTATGCTAGCTGCCAGTAAGAGGTGTTTGTACTCTGATGGGTTAAATTTTCATCGCATACAGAGCTAATAAACTCAGCAAAAGGTTCTTCCAGCTGCAAAATGCTGGCAGGTATGAACCTCTGTGTGTGGGCAGGGATAGTAGATGCTGGACCCCTTCCGGGGTGAGAATAGCCCAGAAGAAACAAACAGCTGGGGCAGTTTCTTCCCATAATGCTCAGTGGCTGTGTATCCAGTGGGTGGGATATGGGGAAGGGGGTGGGCGGGCAGAGCACAGTGCCTCTTACTTTATTTCTGGATGTTTTTAAATGAGATGCTACCATGCATGGCCACCCAGTAAGCACTCATCCGAACACCCATTTGAAGGTGGTGCAAAAGGCTGCGTGCTCCTGCGAGCCACGCAGCACCCACTCATGGCCATTGGGGCACTGCCAAAAATCCCGAGTGCTCCATGTGAGGCAAGCCCAAAAGGTCCATGGTAATAGGCACCCACGCATCCCCATCCTATATATATATATATATATATATATATATATATATATATATATATATATAAACTTATATGTCACCCCCTCCTGCCTCAGGCATCGCGGGATGGCTAACAACATTTAAAAAACATTAAAATACACAGTAATAAAACTACAATTAAAACAACCTAAAAAGCCCAAACCCACCCACCTCATCTCCCTTGATAAAGGCCTGGCGGAAGAGCCAGGTCTTACACTGTCCGGGGAAAGAGGGGAGGTCGGTAATCAAGCGGACCTCCAACAGGCGGGAGTTCCACAGCTGCGGCGCAGCCACAGAAAATGCCCTCCTTATGCTACCATAAGGAGGGCGTTTTCTGTGGCTGTGCTGGGAGACCCTGAGGAGGGTGCCCCCGGCCGACCGCAGGGGCCGATCCAGGACCTGGAGGGTGAGGCGGTCCTGCAGGTAGGTGGGGCCCAAGCCATTTAGGGCCTTAAAGGTCAACACCAACACCTTGAATTGGGCCCGGAAAACTATCAGCAGCCAGTGCAGAGAGCAAAGCACTGGTGTAATGTGCTTGCGTTGGTCCGTTCCAGTCAGGAGATGGGCTGCCGCATTCTGCATTAGCTGCGGTTTCCAAACCAGCCCCAAGGGTAGCCCCACGTAGAGTTACAGTAGCCCAGTCTCGAGGTAATAAAAGCATGGATGACTGTGCCCAGATCCGAGTCTGAGACATACGGCCTAAGCCGATGCACCAGATGTAACTGGCGAAATGCTCCCTTTGCCACAGCCGCCACCCGGACATCCAGATGGAGCTGCTGACTCCGGACCTGAGAAACCAAGGGAGGATGGACCCCATCAATGATGGGGGCCATCACTCCCTCGGCTTTCCCCAAAACCATCACATCCATCTTGTCAGGATTTAATTTTAGGCAGCTCGCCCTCATTCCATCCCCCACAGCTGCCAAACACCGGGAAAGCACCGAGACTGCCGGGCCTGAGTCAGATGAAAGTGAGAGATAAAGCTGGGTGTCATCAGCATATTCACCCCAAGCTCCCTGACAACTTCCCCCAAAGGTTGCATGTACACACTGAACAAGAGAGGGGATAGAATGGAACCCTGCGAAACCTCACACGTGAGGTCCCGAGGGGGAAGATGAGAACTCCCCCAGCACCACACGCTGGGTTCTCCCAGCCAGGAAAGAGCAGAACCATTCAAGAACAGTCCCGCTAATCCCTGCCGGGTCCTGCAGCCAAATCACCAACAACTCATGATCAATGGCATCAAATGCAGCCGAGAGATCTAACAGGATCAACAGGATTAAATGACCCCGGTCCGAGTCACAGGAAAAGTCATCAACCAAGACCACAAGCGCAGTCTCCATGCCATATCCTGGATGAAAGCCAGACTGCAAGGGATCAAGAAAATTGACACGGTCCAAATGCTCCTGAAGCTGTCGAGCCACCACCTGTTCAATAACCTTCCCTAAAAAGGGAGGGTTAGAGACCGGCCGATAGCTGGCCAGGACGCAAACGTCCAAGGATGGCTTCTTGAGCAGAGGTCGCACCACCGCCTTCTTGAGGCAGTCTGGCACCCTGCCCTCCCCAAGGGAGGCATTGACCATCTCCGTCAGCAGCGGCCCCAATGTCTCCCGGCTAGCCTTAACCAGCCAGGACGGGTATGGATCCAATTCACAATAAGTGGCTCGAACAGTCCCAAAAGCATCCCCTGCATCCGAGGGTGACACAATCTGAAACTCATCCCACAAAACTGGACAGGAAGGGGCTTCTACTGCCTCTGACCCACCCTATGAATTGGGGTGGCCACCCATGCTAGCAGACATGTCCGTGGCCCTTCCTCGGTCCTGTCCACAGACCTACTGGGAGCTCTTGGAGAACATGTCCACGAACTACAACACATTGGCTCAAAGCACAACTCCCCCCCCCCCCAACACTTGAGAGAAGAGCCAATGCCATGGAGGACAGCAGCCTCCTTTGTATCCTGCCCAGTATGCGTTTCTATTGTTGCCCAGGACTGCCAGCATCTGCAGCTGCTCCCGGGGTCATGGGCAGGAAGGGGTTACTGGCTGTTGTGGCTTCATGGTTCCATGGTGTCTGTGGCTGCGTGTTATGGCAGAGGGCGAACAGTTGAGCTGGGTTTGGGGTGGGGGTTGTTGCCAGGCAAAGGAAGGGGGAATGGCTGCCGGTATAAGTTGTTTGTAGGGCTGGTCCATGGTGGTGGGTGTGTGGGGAGGCTGCCTGCATAGTCATGGTGGCCACCTTGGTAGCCGTCTGTTAGAATCTTTCCCCATGTGCTCTACCTGATTTGCTGCTCCACAGCTGTGCCACTCAGCAGCCACAGATTCCCAACCCCAAGCCTTGATGGCTTAAAAACACCCAGTTTTGCCACGCTAAACCTGAATGGGGGCTGCCCACATGTACATGAATACACACGGGGCTGCCTGTTAATTAGCAGTCACTAGCACGAGTTGCCTGCAGTGTTTGCACCCACGTCTGCCAGCACCATAGAGTCCGCCTACCATGGCTGCTAGAGACCGCTCAGCTGTGAAGCGGCTGCAAGAGGAGATAGCAGGGGCAAGAGAAGGTCCTTCCTGCACCCCCACTGTGAAGTGGCTGTAAGACGAGAGAGTAGAGAGCAGGGGTGCAGGCCAGACCGTCTCTTCTTGCAGCTGCTCGAACACTGCTGCAAGAGGAGAGCGCGATGGAAAGTGGGGTCACAGTTGGAGAAGACCTTTCTCTGGCTGTGACCTCCCCCCTTTCCATCAGATCCAGGGTTGGGGAGAGGGAAAAGTGCTGAGTGGCACTACCACCAGCACATGAAATGCAGGCAGGGGGCTGCCTGTTCTACATACTAAAACATGTGAGTGAGGGCTGCACGAACCGAACATGGACTCTAGTGGGTTGTCTTGTTTATAAACACCCTAAGTTAAGTTCATACCCTAGAATACTGCATAGATTTCCCGAATACTCATTGCTATGCGAATGAGCTGAAAGGTCTGCACAGCCTTTCCATCCCACGGGCCACTATGTTCGTGTATTAAGCAGTCCGCACAGGCTTGCTCGTCTATTGAGTGCTATGCTGAGGGGGCTGCTCAACTGTGCAAGTCCAGTGATTAACACAGGAATGGGGAGAAAAGCCTGGGCAGCCTCTTCAGCCTATTTTGCATATGTGGCTGGTAGGCTGTGTGTTTCCTCTCTGAGTACTGGGTTTAGGCAGCAAGTGTGTCAACTGTTCTGTTGGTAGGGTGAGTTTGCAGCTAGGCTCAGGCATGGCCTTAGGCCAGGGCAATCACCCCAGGCCCCAAGGGGGAAAGGGCCCTGCAAAATGTTTCAGTCAAAGGACTGGGTCCTGGGGATGGGTACGGACCAGAGACGGGCCATGCCTAACTGGGATGTCCCGGGTGTGCACCACAGCCTGGCCTGGCCCGGCCCTATGGAGGGTAGGGGGCTGGGCTGGCGGAGCCAGAACCACTAGCAGCTGTAGCAGCACCACAGCATGCTCCCTCCTCCCAGAAGCCTCTGCCGGAGCCCTAGGGGTGCTACCATGCTGGGGCAGGACTCAGGGGAGTGGGGTGGGGGAGTAATGCTGATGAGGAAGGGCCCAGCTTTCCACAACTCTGGCGTCCTGCTACAGCATGGCGCCCCTAGGGCTCTGGCTTCCAAGAGGGAAGGGGCACTTCTGGGATGGAGAAGAGTATGCACTCCATCGCCAAAGGCATTTTTTGGAGAAGAGAGCATGGTGCTGCTACAGTTGCTAGTGGCTCTGGCTCCCCCATCCCAGACCAGCCCCCTACACGTTATAGGGCCAGGCTATGATGCACCCAGAGCGTTCCAGGTTTATGGCTAGTGTGTGGCCATCGTGTTGTATTCCATTTGTGCTGCTAGTGTGTGGCCAGTAAGTTGTGCATTTTATGTGTGTGATCAGTCTGCCTCACGCTTTTGTGCATTCTTAGCATGTGTTGTTTGTAACCTAGGAAATGAATCAACATTACTGCAGTTACTGAACACTGCAGACCGTGCACTGGAACCTTAACTCTGCCCTTAGACCTGCCAACCTGGCATCAGGGTTGATGATTCAGCAAACTATCCCCTCCCAGTGCAACACATCCCCAACTATTTATGCGAGGTGGTGGTAGTTTGGCAAATGGGTTTGTGGAGAAGGAAGAATTGTGGGGGCATATAGTTAAAATTACAGTGCATGGTTGAGGAGATCGTTAATGTTAAAGAGGGAGGGACAGTGAGTGCAAAGTGAATTAACTCTTTATTCTCAGGCTGAGTGATGTGGCACAGGACTGGCAATGGCACAGTGACGGCATGTGCAGAAGACATATGTAGGGTGCAAAAACGCCCCAGCTGGCATCTGTCTGCTCTTCCTGAAATCCATTCCGTAAAGCAGCAAGTGGGGTTAATTAATACAGGAGTATCTCCCACTTATCAAACCTGCTGAGATGTGGTGGTGGAACCCGCAGGGGAGAGTGGAGCGCACAGGAGAGCAGTGTGAGGTTCAAGCTGGATAGAAGAGATTCTTACACGCTAGCTGTGCTCCCATCCTAGATGTTGCTGAGCCAGTCCATAGAAAGACATGTAGGGTGGGAGTGGTCCCATAAGAGTCTGATTTCTCATTGGCCCCTGCCCAAGCAGTATGCAGACTCGCCTCCCAGGAAGTTTGACACTGCTGCCCCATATACTGAACAGACCCGTGCTCCCCAGAGCAGACTCTGAATGTAACAAACTCCTCAGAAACAGCATGTGGGGAACGTGGCCAAGGCAGACCGTCATCCCAAATCCGGGCCCACATCCATGCTTGCCTGGCGCACCATCCGTCGGCGCCGTGAGCAGGGCAGGGTGCCAGAGGAAGCCCCTCCCTCAGGTTGGGATTCCTGTGGAGGTGACAGGGAGCTGTTGGGGACCCCAGGCTCTGTCTGCTCCTCAAACTCCCTAGCGCGGCTCAGGACCAGAGCAGTGTCAGCAAGCTGAGCCACAGAGAGCCGAGGCTGCAGCGAGGGCCTTTGGCTAGGAGCTGAGGGGTCCTCCATGCGCCGCACAACTTTGAGGACCCTGCCCTGTGCTGGGTGGTAAGAGAGCTGCTTGCAGAGGTGGGTGTGACTCCGGGGGACCCTGGGTCTATGCCGCCCAGTTCGGCGACCCCTGGCCTGCTCTTCTTGTGGCAAGTGCTGCTTCGTTGTGGTGTCTGTTGCTGCCCCTGGATTTTCCAGGGTGGGAGGGGAAAAGGCCACGGCGGATTCAGTCCCTGAGGAAACAAACACCTGTCCAGGAAAGAGAAGTGTCAGAGACTGGGCACTGATCATTCCACATGACATCTCCCTCGGTGGTACCCCTATGGCTCTGGCTGGGGCCTCCGGGAGGAAGGAGCACGACATCTCCACATGTTCTAATCTTCCTTTTTCCCTCCCCTCACACAGCAGAGGTGTAGGTAGGTTGAAATGGGCCTTGGTGCAGAAGATGGAATTGGGTCCCCTGCTATCCCTTCCAGTATATGTGGGATGCAGCTCATGGGTCCTGGCAGTTTCACTACCTGCCCCTATTTTAGCTACTCACTCAACATCCTACATGGTCACTCTGTTCCCTCTCCATGCCCTGCCCCTGGCCAGGCTGTTCTCTTTACCCTAGAGTCCCCCTGCCCCGTTTTCCTCTCCCTCACCCCGCCCCCATTGTTGTCTTCTGGTCTACCCCTCTCACCTTTGACTCAGCAGCGCACCCTGGTGGTGAGCCAAGCTCTGGGCTCTCCATTTCACTGATGCTGCGCATGATGGAGTAGAGATTAATGCGCTGACGTCGGGATGTGGCTGACGGCCCAGGTACTGGTAGCACTTCCAGGTGCCTTTGCACCTCCTCAGCTCCTGAGTCATCCGAGGCCCCAGTCTCCTCTGCCTCCTGTAGGCTGATCTGAGGGACCTTGGGTGGGTCTTGGAAGGGTGCATGTTCCTCAGGGGGTTCCCGTAGGGGTCGGAAACAGTACTGGGGTGTGGTAACTGGCTCCTCCTCTGAGCTCAGTGTCTCATAGCCTGGGCTTCCTGATTGGTCGCTGCTGACGTCACTCAGTTCTGAAGATTCTTCTGATTGACCATCCCCTGCTTTTCGCTCCCACAGGCTGCTATGTCGGCTGTGCAGAGACATAAGGCAAGGTGAACACAACACACTGGTGCCCCATTAGGGGAAATGGCTGGGCAGCTACAAGTTTTACCCCTTCTCATCTTCATGGCACCCCCTGCAGAACAGCTGCAGGCCCTTCCCTCCCTCCCTCTGCACTTACCTGGCATACAGGATGCCCTGGTAAAATTCCAGCTGCCTCGTGAAACCAGGGTTGGGGTGGACGATGGGTCGCCGTTCCTGCACATAATGCAGCGCCTGCTCCAGCGGCCAGCCATACTCCTTCATGGCATAGGCAATCACTGTGGAGGCTGAGCGGCTCACGCCCATCTTGCAATGCACCAGCACCCGGGAGCCCTGTGCCCTGCAGGGAAGAGACGAGATGGTGAAGGGGCAGCAAGGGATCCAGTCTAGGACCACAGGACCTGCATTCTCATTTTGTGACGTTCAGGGGCAGCAAAGTGCAGTGTCTATGGCCTTTAACAGGTACATGACCCTACAACCATGTACCCATCCTGCTTCCAGATCTACCACTGTCCTCTTGGCCTGTGCTCACATGCACAACTGTCCGGGTCCATGCTGCCCCTAGTGGATGAGAAATCATTCCCCTCTCATAGGCCACTTTGAAAATTAGTGCAAGCTCTGAGGGCTGCATAGACGTTGGGGGTGAGGGTGCTTAAGGGGTGTGCTCAGGATGGGGGAAGGAAAGGGAGAGTCCAAATCTTAGATCTGTGCCATGGATCCATCCTGTACCCATATCCATCTCTGCTCCCTTCCCCAGAGTTAATTCTTTCAGTGATTGGGGGTAGGAACTGGATCCAAAGGCCAGATCCAGGAACTGGAAAGGGAACCAATAAAAACTAGTCATGGGCTGCATTTGGCCCCTGGGCCCGAGGTTCTCCACCCTTGCTATTGCCTATGGGCAGGATCCATCCATCCATCCTTATAGTCTTGAGAAGACCTGGGAATTCCAGTGATGGGACTGTCAGACAAATACAATGACAGGGTGCCATTTTGTTTCTGTGGAGCCCACCACACTGCCCAGGCTTGTTGCCAGCATCTCATTTTACATCCAATGAGCTAAGGCTGAGAGAGAATAGATTTCCCATGTCTCCTAGTCCCAGGAGTCACACACTATCTACTGGGCCACACTGGCTCAGAGACAGGACAAGAGACTTATTATCACTGTTGCTCTGAAGAGCTTTTTGGTGGCTGAAGTGGCAGAGGCCTTGCGGGATGAAGGCTACAATCCTGGGTTCTCTGCTGCCTTAATTTCTAGCAATGTATTCTTGTCCATTTTATGGAAAGGCCATCAAAATGTGCTTGCTCCAGCCACGTTTCTCCTCTGGCCTCAATTCTTCTGTCTAGGGGCACATAGGGAGAGACAGGGATGCATTCATGAAGCTGAGAAGCTGTAGGTGAAGTGCTTGGCTTACTTACAAAGGAGGAGGGGGATCCTGAGGATAGACAATCAACAAGGAATCTATGGAAGCGAGGTGACAGAAAAAGCCTGACAGAAGAGATAGGGTTTGGGGAGCAGTTTGAAGTTAAAGAGGAAGGGAGCAAAATAAAACAACAATAAAATAATAATAATAATAATAATAATAATAATTAATTTCACCCCCCCCTGCCTTACATGGCACTCAGAGCTCTTCACAAAAAGTTTAAACCATATAAACCAACAATTTAAAACAATTATTAAAAATTTTAAAATGGGGCAGGAAAAAAGCGAGGACAAAGAACATTGAGGGAACCATCAGTGGATCCTAAAAGCACCTAGAGAATAAATACATTTCCAGGTGCTTTTTAAAGGTATGGAGGGAGGAACTGAGATGAGGAATGAATATGTTCAGGGAGGGAGTTCCAGGCATGGGGAAAGGGGCAAAAATGATTTCGGGAGCAGGAAAGCCTGGGGCAGGTGAGGGTGTTAGCAGAGGAGGAGTAAAGTTCTTGGGTGGAAACATAGCGGGAAGTAAGGGCATGTATTGCCCCAAAGTCTCTGATATACTGAAACATATCCTCACAGCTCCCTTGGAGAGAGGGCAGACACAGTGCTATCACTGCCAGGGGACATGGGGCACAAGCAGACTCAGGGCACTTATGCCAGCACTATCCCTGAGAGTCCCATTCATTTCACTAAGTATCCTGAGGGCTGTGCTGAAAGGAACATGCCAAAAAGTGACACAGGAGGAAGCCCACAACAGAGCAAGGAATTGAGCCCTGGCTAGTGCTCTAACAACTGGATCAACCTGTCTCCCTCAGCTGACGTCCCTTGTCACAATGCCCTCTTACCCAGGAAAACGCTGACTGAAACAAACGCAGCAGACCCGAGCCCAAGTCTGCACATGCTCAGTAGCAAAACGGGCATTTTGCTACGGCATTTATTGAAAATTAACGTGGGAATGATCTCTATGGCATGGGACCTGGAATTAGAGCCAGTGCCCAGAGTGCCGGTGCACTCTGGTTCAGGCATCTCTTCCTTGCTTACTAGGCTCTTGGTTCTAGCACCCTGATGGGATTCTCTGCCCACAGAGTTTCTGATTGGCTGCTACTTGTTTAAAACCCACCTGACAGGAACAGAAAGCCAGGCAGAGCAATGCATAGGCCCTGTTCCTCAGCCTTGGTAGGGGCTTTGAGCCTTTTCCTGCTTCCAGGCTCCCTGTCACCTTGTTTCTGAGCCTGCCTGCCTGTCTACCCACCCACCTGCTCCAGTTCCAGCCTGCCTGTCCCAGTCCTAGCTCCTCGTTACTGTCCAGTCCTAGTCCCAGTCCCAAGCCCTCCCAGATTGGATTGATTTTCTGATACATCTTGGTCTACCTCATGATTTCACTTCTCGACTCCCTTTGGGCTTCTTTTTTGGTCTGGACTGGCTTCTGGCTTGACCCTTTGCTTCTCTTCAGCTACATTCACAGATTGCTCAGCCCTGGCCTGACCTGTGTCTGGCCCTGATCCTGACTAAACTTATGCCTGGTCCCGATCCTATTGCTACTGTGCCCAAACTTTGATTGGTGCCTGACAGCCCCTCACCGGACAGCTGAGATGAAGTGGTAGGTCTCCTTCCAATGGGGCAGCAGCTGTGAGGCTTCTTCGTCATACAGACGTACATTCATGTAGGTGAAGAGCTCGGGGAAGAAGTTGTCAATCTCACGGGTCACATTGAGGATGTGGCTGACTCTGGAAGAGAGGCTGGGAGTTGGGGGCAGGGATGCTCTTGGCTCTCCAGAACACCCTCATCCCGGTACACCCAACTCAACTGGCAGTGTCCGGGTTCAAGGGGATTGGGGTGAGAAGTGGGTGCAGGATCGGGTCCTGGCTGGAGCAGGGTCAGGGCAGAGTGGAACACAGCGCAGGAGCAGGAAGGGTGGGGTGAGAAGATCATCCACCCAGCTTTCTGTTGCTCCCTGCCAGTTTTATATGCTGGGTGCAGCCAATCAGGGAGCTGGGAGGCATGGCAAGAGCTAGGGCAGACATCAGGAGAAGTGTGGCCACCTGGGCCCAACCAGAGCAAACAGTGGTACAGTGGAGCCCAGCACTGCACCCATGGGGTACCTGTTTGAGGCCAGCCCCTTCCACTACAGGGAGCTGATGGCACCCCATGCCATCAGCTCCCTGTAGTGGAATTCAGACCTAGGGCAGGCTGTGGCTTCATACTTGGAAAAAAAGAGCAGACTAAGAGGTGGGAGCATCTATTCCAAAGGCCCAACAGGCCAAGCAGCCTGCATTTGGGCAAGGGCTGAGGAGGTTCCAGAAGCCACTGGTGCTTCTTTGTTCAGAGGCGGCAGCAGCAGCAGCTTTCTGGCCAGAGCACCCACCTGTTCCGCTGAAGCTCCTCCAAGTTGGCTGCATTCCACTCAGAACCCTGAGGCAAGAGGGGAAAGATCCAGAACACAGTGATGAACCCGAGGCAGCAGCTAGGTCACTAACCCCTCTGATCGGTGATTCCCCTAGCCCTGTGGGGAATCTGTCATTGAGTGGCTCTTTGCTGGGGTTGCAGGGACAGGAGAGCAGAGTGGCGGGGGCACCATACCCAAGGAGTTCACTAGCAGCTTCTGGGTAGCCAATTCCCTCCTTTAGAGGTTGCTCAGCTCAGAAGAGATTGATTCTGACATGGGCTTCCCCGACCAAGCACGGTGACAGCCAAGTCACTATCATCCTGGAGGGCTGAGAAGAGAGAGTCCTGGAGTTATTACAGACTCATCTCAATAAATACCGCTGCTGTTTCATTTCCATACCTGCAGCCTCCACTGGCATCATCGTGAAGCCTCTCAGCAATTAGCTAGAGAAACCTATACCCTGGGCCGATGCACATCCCCCAAACCAACCTTGAAGAGCATGCTGGGAGAGGCAGCTTTCTAAAGGGCTCTCTCCCAAGAAGGACCCCAAAAGTAATTATGTCTGTCACAGACTTGAATTTCACTTTCATTTTGACTTCAATGAAGAGTTTCCTTCCTACAATTTTCCTTCACTAAACCTATAGAGAAATAGCCAGCACTCCTGCCCTGCTCCATGCTAGGGAAGACCAGGATTGAAGTAGCTGGGATCTTGACCCATGGCCAGTGCTCCTGTTCTTTGCTAGGAGATGCAGGAAGAAGTTTGACCCACAGCCAGTGCCTCCTGTCCTGCTCCTTACAGCACCCCCTGCTAGGAGAGACCAGGACTGGAGTAACTCCCACCCACAGTATGTGCCCAGCCCCACCTCACACCATCCCCTGCTGCAAGAAGATAGGAGTAGCAGGAGCACCCTTACAGAGCCAGGCCTCCTGTTTCCACCCCCTCTGCACAATGTTACAGCTCCACCAGATGGGAGAGGCTAGATCTGGGAGTTCTTAGTGGCTCCTCACCAAGTAGAGGTGGTCAAAGATCCGGGATGGCCGGTCCATCTGGGCCATGATGAGCAGCATCTCATTGTCGATGAACTCCTTGTAGCCCTGCAGGCTGCAGCCAGCCCGGCCCTCCAGCTCAGTGCGGATCTGGGGGAGGGAAGGAGGAGCTATGAGATGAGGGTCATACTCTGGCCTGGATGATCTTTTAAACTCTTTTCCACTACCCTTTATTCAAAAGACAACCCTGTAATAGGGACAGGCTGGCTGGCAGAACCTGACCCTTGAAGACGGTAGCATCAGCATGACACAATAACACCTGCGGATAGGGGACTGTGCCTCACACAGGCGCCAAGAAGTACAGGTGTTCAAAAGAAGGGATAGCGCTTAGCGCCTGACTAGGAGGTAAGCCACTGGGTTAAAGTGGCTAGTCAGGACCAGCCCAGTCTTGACATCTTAAAAGGAGCTTTGAAGCTCAGTTAGGTAAAGGCAGCTGAGCGACTGGAGGCAAGCCAGAGAGAGCTGCCAAGGCAGAAGCTAGGGAAAGCTCTGCCAAGCCTGGTTTCAGGAGGGACCGTGCCTGGCCAGGAGGAGGCTTTGGAGTCTAGTGTGGGAGACGACTATACCAAGCCAAGGATGCGTGGACTGCGCAAGAGCCGGCTAAAGGATTGCACTTAGCCAAGTTGACCTGATAAAGAGGTACTTTGTAAGAATCTGGAAGGCTGGAACCTGGCTGCAGGAGGAACTCTTCTTAGACAGCAAGGGGCTTACTATGTAGGCATCCAAGAGGCTGTGTGTGTAAGATGGTGTGTATATACGTATAGCAAGGTGAAGGATTGTGCACTATAAATAAGGGACATGTTGGAACGAAGATCCCATGTGGGTCTGGGTTCTTGGTGGACTGGATTCTAACAGTACTTGTCCTTCAGGAACTCAACCCTATTACAAACTCTGTCACCATAACGCCTTCTCAGTCCCCTGCCCAGTCCCCTCCTTTTCTCAGCCCCCATTGCCTTTCGTACACATCCTCCTTCCACCACTCCCAGTCTCCTTCTCCCTTCCCAGCCTGGATCTCCCACCTCCTTGGAGGTGATGTTTTCCAGGTCTGTGGTGGCCATCACCTCACGCAGTTTGGCCCGGATCATCCGCTCGGTCAGCTCCTGTGTTGTTGGCCTGAGGCACAGAAACAGGAGGGTCAGCAAAGCCCTCCCCGCCACAACTCTTCTGCTTGCACTTCCACTTCAGTCTCCAGACATCGCCATCCCAAGGGCCCCCCAGGCTGCTGGGCCCTGCTCCAGAAGCCACACAGACACTGTCCTCGCACTGCCCTCCTCCTACTCTAGGCCTCCCTAGAGGGCTCGACTGATTCACTACCTGGGAGGATTGAAAAATGATGCTGCTGCAGCAGTGAGGCAGAAACGTCTCTCTGCCCAATCGGTATCTATTGTTTACTATCCCGGAAACTGCCCCATTCCATTAGGAGTTGACTGCCTCAGGGGAGCCCTAAGGCACAAGGGATTTCAGACCGACTGGAAGGTCAGGCTGTCCTCCACAGGTCAGGCTCGTCCCATGGTGCGGAAGCCCAGCTGGAGGCCACCCTAGCCCCACCTGCCATGCCAATCCCTGCCCTCCCACCAGTCCCACATGTTCCCATCAGGGGCAAGGTTCAACACTGACTGGTCAGAGAAGACGGAGGGGGAGTTGGGCCGCACGGACTCCAGGTCGGACATGGCCAGCCATTCGTTGATGTAGCTCTGCTCAGAGGCCACAGCATGCTGGTACCAATCAGCCCAGCCCAACGAGCTGCCCCCAGGGAAGTGGTTGTTGTGGATAGCTTCATTGGACGCCTTGTGCAGCATCTGCAGCACTGACCTGCGGGCAGGGGTGCAGAGAGAAAGAGAGCTGGACATCAGATATTCTACAGAAAGAGAGAAGTGCCCAGAATTGCGCCCTGCCCACAAGAGAGAGTCAACAGATCCCTAAGCAGAAGCATCTCGAGAAGCCTTCCCAGAGACTATCACAGCAGTACAGGGGATGAAGACTTTACACTGCTTTTGAACCAGCTGCATAAAAGGGCCCTGGTCTATTGGCTGGAAAGCAGCGACGCATGCATGTGGAAGAAAAAACCCATACAGATATTCCACTGCCTCCACCACAGACACAATAACCCCTCACAGATATCCCTCCACCCCCACCAGACACACCATCTAGCTGATATCCTTCCCCTTCACCCATGGACACAATACCCCCTGGCAGATATCCACTTCCCCCACAGACATAGCACCTCTTAGCATAGTATACCCTCCAACAGTACCTATTTAGTCAGTACAGTAACAGGTCTGGGGCTCTTGTACTGCTTTCCCAGCAGTGTAAGGGCTGTACTGGATTCAGCAGGGATGAAAGAGGCCATTAGCACCTCATTAACCCAGCCAGGGAAGAAGAATTAGAAATCCCTGCCTAGTTTAAGAGTATTCCTGGCTGCAGTTGTTATTATTCATAGGTGGGGTGGGAGAAGAATTTGCTACACGTTTTCTCACTTTATCAAAGAACAAAGAAAGGAGATATTTGGGGTGGGCGGGATGAACGAGAACACCTAGGCAGGAGGGTGGAACCATGGCCAGAGTGGCTTTTGCACTAGCCAAATTTTAAAACCAAGATTTCCCAGGGAACAAGGATAGCTAGTTTCCCTCATTCGACAGGAAGTATTTCCCATGCCAGGAATCAAGATGAAAACTAAAAAAGGTAGGAGAGGCTTGCCAAATGTGTTTGTGAGATTATTTACAATGCTCAAAGCATGTGGGGCTTTTGTTTGGATGTTGCTTACTTTCTCTTTGTTATTGACAGCTCATTTATTTTTAATTATTATTATAAGCATTTATATAGCACCAGCAATGTACCTGGCGCTTACAAAAAATATGATAGACATGGTCCCAGCTCGAGACCTTACAATCTACAGACAGGGGGAGGGGAGACAGGGAAGGGGAAAACAGAGGGAGAGACATAGGATGAAACATTCATGAGGATGCGAGGTACACATTCTTGGCTTGGTTACAGTAAATTGGGAGTTTGCAGATAACAGGTGAATGATAATCCTGGGTGGGGATGCTTAGCAGGAGTTTGGAAGGGCGGAACAGGTGGGTTTGAGGAGGGACCTGAAGGCGTGGAGGGTAGGGGCAAGGTGGACAAGGTCAGGGAGGGAGTTCCAGGCATGTGGGGCAGCGAGGGAGAAGGGACAAAGGTGGTTGGGGGAGCAGGGGAGGCGTGGGAGGGTGAGGGAGGGGATGGAGGAGGAGTGGAGTTCTCAAGCAGGGGTACGGAGGGAGATCAGGGCAGAGAGGTAGGGGGGAGCGAGGTTGTGAAGGGCTTTGTAGGTGAAGACGAGAGCTTGTGCAAAATACGCTCAGGAAAAGGAGAGGAGAGGCTGCATGTGGTCAAAGCAATGGGCTTGGTGGATGATCCTGGCAGCAGAGTTTTGAACAAAGATAAGGGGAGAAAGGTGGGAGCGGGGAAGGTCAGCGGAGGAGGAGGTTACAATAGTCAAGGCGTGAGATGACTAGGGCGTGGATGAGAATTTTGGCAGAGGAGACAGACAGAAAAGGGCACATCCTGGCAATGTTGCAGAGGGAGAAGCGGCAGGATTTGGCCACGGAGTCAATGTAGGGTTTGAAGGTAAGGTGCAACTCTCATCGTAACAAAGCCAAGTACGTGCACTTGAGACATCGCATCTTCATGAATGTTAGACCCCTTGTCTCTCCCTCTGTTCCCCTTCCTATGTCTCTCCCCCAGCTCCTGTCGCTCAGATTGTAAGCCCTAGGGGCAGGGACCGTGTCTATTTTATTACTTTGTAAAGT
>QEPC01006143.1:1082856-1100451 GCA_003113815.1 Sphenodon punctatus
CCTCCTCCAGTAAGGCAGTGGACACAGTCAGTCTCTCTGTGCCTGTGTCACTGCCCGCTTGGCTGCCCCTGCAGTGGAACCACTCCTGGGGAGTGGTGGTAGACACTTGGCTGGGGAGCGGGGGGGAAGCATTAGGAGGCCATGCTTCTCCATGGTTGCTCGGAGAGGTGGAGAATGGGAATCCTTCCTGTCCAGAGGGAGTAAGTTTTATGTAAATGCATACATTTGCATAATTAGGTGGTGCTTAATTATGCAAATTAGGCCCCACACCAAGACTTCGCACATGGCCTCACAAACCCTGGGGCCGGCCCTGGGTGCAGGAGCGGAGATGGTGAAAGGTGGGAGTGAGCCAAGGGCGAGGGTTATGGGAGCGAGCGGGGCGGGAGGAGAGGGGGGCAAGGGAGTCGAGGGTGGAGGCGAGAGAGGAGTTGAAGGCGGAGATGGCAGAATCAGGGGAGGAGGAGAGGACTGAGGGGAGAAAAGGAGAGAGGGAGGAGGCAAAGTCCTGAGGCAGGATGTCCTGCAGATCACAGAAGGGACAGGGAGATGGGGGAACAGTGGGAGAGGTTGAAGGAGGCAAGGAAATGATCAGAGATGGGATGGAGTTCGAAGGAGAGATCGGAGATAGAGCAGTTCCTAGAGAACACGAGATCAAGAGAGTGACCATCAGTGTGGGTGGGGGAGCTAGTCGAGAGGTGGAGATTAAAGGAGGAGGCTAAGGAGAGGAAGCGAGCGATGGAAGGTTGGAAGGGTGCATCAACATGGATATTGAAGTCAGAACTTGAAAAGAACAATGCTTGCACTCTCTGAACAGGCTGGCCAGGAGGACTCTCTTTGTTTGTAATTTAGCATAGTAGAGGGAATAAAAAATGGGCACTGTGGTATAATTTTAAATGAGAGGTTTTTTTTGGTTTTTTTAAGTATTTTATTGTAGATTTATCCTTTTATATGTTAAAAACCCAGCATTATTTTAACAAGCTTATGATAGCCAGAATTTTATATTTCTTCAAAAAGTCTAAAGATGTTGCAAAAGTGACTTATAAAGTTTGCATTGTTTTTATTTACATGCTGTTTGAGAGCTATTTTATTTTTACTCTGAAAAAAGATAGTCACTGCTTCCATCTGTGATCCTCTGGGGGGTCTTTGAAAACTAAATCTTTAGAGTTAAAGTCAATGCACACATTTGAGAATTTTGACTTTTTAATACACTGAGTTGTAACTTGAATCATCCGTCTTGAACATACAAACATGTGTACACAGAGCCTCTCACATGGAGGCAGATACAGACATCCTTTTTTTCCAGCTCAGTCCCAAAGTTAGTCAGTGAGCTATTACAAATTTTCATAAACATGCAAATTTATGCGGATTTGGCAAGCATACCAATTTTTCTCTGTCAAACGTTGGCGAGTATGGCAGTAGCTCTCTGCTCCCCCCTCTCCCATCAAGCATGCAAGATGTAATGGCAGATATCCCTCTACTTCCTCCACGGTCACAAACACCTCAGGTAGGTCTCTCCCCACCTCCTGCAGCTACCAGCACAGAATCCCTGCTTATTGCTTCCCCCTCCACACAACACTCCCCACTCAGCAGATAGCTCTCCATTTTTCACATCCACAACATGCCCCCAGACATCGCTCTGTCTCCCATAGGTCACCCCAAACCCTTCATGTCTCCAGACCTCCCTCCCCTGCAGTCTTGCTCACCACATGGTCTGGACGGAGATGGGCTTGAAGATGCGTGTCTGCCCCCCAGAGGTTACGCTGAAGCCCCTAGAGACAAGAGAAACAAGCCATGGGGTGTCAACCAAGACAAAGAGTGCTTGCCCCACATCCCCAGAGATGTAGATAAGGTTGTAAAGGGCTGGCTTGGGGGTCTAACTGGTTTTAAGCCAGATCCCCTTCACAAGTAGGAAGTTGGGGATTCTCAGCACCAGGGTCTGAGAGGCAAGCTGGAGTCTCTTAGTCTCCTGTATTGGCACTATATCTTTGGCCTGTGACAGGGCTCCAAGTAGGAAAAATGAGTGGTCCCTTCCTGAGCGCTGCTCACAAACCATGCTCCACCCTTTGCAGTCCTAGTCCAGACTTCCAGCTTTCATTTTAGAAAAAAGTGCATTTCTAGCCCTTAGGGCTGCAATGACAATATCAGGAGAGGATAACCATGTCTAATGTCCCAAAGGTAATCATCACGATGAGACACATTCAGCCACCAGGAGGCTTTCTCCACATGCTGTACAGAGCTCCAGGAAGAACAGATTGTTGCTTAACAGAGGATCCAGGAAGGAGAGGAGCCTCTTTTAGGCCTGTGGTTGGTGGTAATTTCCTTTAATAAACAGCTCCTCCTATTTAAGGAGATCTAGATTTCTATGTCATGAGCACAAAGCCCGTGCGACCCTTGACAGCCCTAGGGAGCATGAGCATCCCATTCATTTCAGAAGGGGCACGGTGAAGCAGTGTGAGCAAGTAGCTGAGAGAGCAGGCCCACAGCTAGGTAGAGCTTCACCACTTGCTCACCTATACAGGAATGGAAGGGCCCATTCCTAGAGCCCAAGGAGCATGGGTCATGTGACCAGATTGTGGCTGGGTCACATGACCTGGCTGGAGCTATAAAGGGAGAGCCATGCCAGACACCAGAGGAGTGTTAGCTTGGTGACAGTAGGGTGAGGTGCTCCTTAGTTGGCTGGAACTACCCTGTGGGGGAAGTTTGGAGGAAATGGTGACTCTGCCCTAGGGAAAGGGGTTCAGAAAGGCCCTGGAGGGTACGGATGGCCTTAGGAATCCCAGGAGCTTCTAGGGAGTGCAGGTGACCTGGGAAGCCCCTAATCAAAGCAGGGTAACCGTTTGTGCCTGAGATAGGGGGGAGGCAAGGGTAAAAGAGCTGGTGGCTCACTGAGACTAGGGGACATACGATGTGCCAGCAAGGCTTGAGGTGTGGCCTAAGGGGGGGGGCCCCAATGATGAGGCTGGCAAGTTCCACCTGTATGCTCTGAGGGCTTGATGATGGGTGTGGTCCCAGAGTGGAGGAGGTTAGCCATGAGGCAAGTGATCCTGAAGAGGAGCAGGGGATGTTAGCCAGCTCAGTCCCCAGTAGAGGGGGCTACAGGGAAAACCCAGAACCATTCAGGGAGCCAGTTGCCTGGGCAAGGGGGGCTCAAGGCAAAAGAGCAGGGCAGGGCAGGGCAGTGGGGCCCTAAGGGTGGAGCTGGACTGAAGTGGGAGTAGGCCAAAATCCCTGAGAAGAGCTGGTAGCCCAGCCAAGGGGGCAGGGGACCAGTTACAAGCTCATGGCCAAAGGGAGTGGGGGGTCTTAAACCCAAAGAGGAGGGATAAAAGCAAGTGGGGCCCACGTGAGAGGACCCCAGAGGGGAGAGGTTCAAGGGGAGATCCAGAACTGGGGCTAGACACCCTTAGTGTATGGAGGTAGCCCTAGTAGGTCAAGAAGGGCTGAAGTGTAGGGCTTTGGGCAAAGGGGTCACCCAACCACATATCCCAGAGACCCCAGGAATGAGAGGGGAGGTGACAGAGTAGAGAAGGCGATGTACCTGGTGATGCAACATGGGACCGGAATATGGACTCCACACCCAGAGTAGAAGCCAGGAGAGTGTCATCTGACATCTACTGCCCAGATGGGGGAAAAGGAGGGCTGGAGCATGGAGGCTGCCCTACCTCCAGAAAGAACAAAGTGAAAGGGGGACCACAGACTGTACGGACCTGCTCAGGTAGAGGCCCATAGCAGGACTATGCTCGCCAGGAGCTAATTCCCCAACAAAAGCTACATCTGTGCCGGTGATGGGGATGTCCCACTGTGAGTGGCGGATGGCGAGCGCCACCAGTGAAGAGGAGACCTTCCCCTAGAGAGAAGAACAGCCAAAGGACTGAACAAAACTTGTGACACTGGTCCTGAAGGGACTTGTGGTCAGGCTGGGCCATTGTGCATCACCAGGGGTTAACTGAAACCCAAGGACAGAAACGCACAGCTCTCTCGATACTTGGAGCTTTTGCCTTAAACCAGGGTTTTGGTTTATCAAGCGGCCCCTTTAGCTCACTGTCGCGTGCTAACAGAAGCAGTTTCAGACCATATGATTAGAAGGCATCTGCCTGGAGCCCTGTCTGCCTTAGGAGTTCCCTCTCCCCACCATCCCCAAATCTGTGATTGGTGGAACAGCCATGGAGGCAGGCAGCAGGACTCTGGCGCAACTGTCTGTGCCTCAGCAGGCCCTTCCCACCTAATAGCACCATGGTAACGGACACCATGACAGGAAACCCATGCCACATTGGCTCTCCGATCCCTGTCCAAGGAACAGAGAACTCCGTGATGCCAGTTAATCGTAGGGGGCAAGGTGTGGAACTGCCGAGTGTGGGGGGTGAAAGACAGAACCAGGTGGACACGGGAACTGAGGCCACGTTCCGACAAAGAGAAGTAAACCAAATACATACTCTGATGTAATTTAAATCAAAGTAACGATTCTACTTCACTGGTGTCCTAATGAACGCTGTGAACAAAAGTAATACTGCATCAATCTCCCCTCTAACGGAGAGTTAATGATCACTGAACCGTGGTCATGGCCCTCTAACTGCAGCAATTAGGGCAGCTGGGGGTGGACAAGGTCTCTTACCCGTCCCCATCGAGGAAGACCTGGGCGTCGCTCCAGAGTGGCAGCACCATCCCCAGGGTGCAGGCAGCAGAGCTGGGTGCAGACAGAGAGGGAAGGTCAGACAACACCTAAAGAGGTCACCGGCTCTCCCTGCCCCATAGGCCCTACTCAATGTGCCTGACCCAACGGTGCAGTTACTGTTGCCATTTGGGAGGCTGTTTGACACATCACTATGCACTCCTGGTCCAGGCATCTCTTCCACTTGGAGTCCTAAGGTCAGGAACGTCTCCCTCGCTCCCCCCCCACCCTCACCCTTGCTCAGCGAAGTCCACTCCCAGCAGCAGGGTCTCACTCTTCCCCTCCATCTCGGATGTCAACACAACCAGCAGGTACCGGATCCGATGGGCTCGAGCCGACTCCAGTCTCACAGCCTGAGGGAGCAAACCCGACAAACAGAGTGAGATCAGGGAGGTTAGGGAAAAGGTTTGGGGGAATGGTTTTTTTTTTAACGTTCTTTTTATATGTTGTAAGCTGCCCTGAGCCTTACTGGGAAGAGCGGGGTAAAAACTGAAATGAATAAAATCAGCTCACACCTATGGGATTCTCCTTCCTGCCGAGATGCCACTTTGCCCTCTGATGACGAGGGCAGGGCTGGGCAGGGTAGGCTCCATTCCCTGGTGTCACAGTACCCCCTGCTGGAAAGGGTAGAGCACAGCATATATTTTTGGTCCCCATGCGGCTGGCCTATTCTGGCCCCTGGAATGGTTGCAGCTTGGGGCAAGAGGAGGAATGCTCCACGCCATTCCCCAGGAGCAGGGGCTGCTGTGACTCACTAGGATGGACAGCTCCAATTACCCTGCAAAGCTCCTAGCAGGCTCCTGAGGGCGAGAGCTGGGATCAGATTCTGAAGAGCAGCCAGCTCTGGCCTCCAGCCCAGGATGAGAGCAAGAGCTCCGCAGGCCATAAATGGGGAACTGGCTACAGCTCCCGGCAGTGTGTCTGCCTGGGAACCACATTCCACAGGGAGAGGAAACCCTCCTTGACCTCTGTGCATGATGGATGATGGGGCCCTTCTTACCATTCTCCTCTCTCCTGGACCCCGCCTCCCCACTGGCCTCCTGTTGTTACCCATCTCACCAGGCAGATGGTGTCCTGAGGCCGTATTAGCGCCACCATTTGCTGCAGGTGCAGCTCTTGCTCTCCCGGAGCTTGGCTTTGCTTCTGATCCAAGGAGATTGGGTCTTCCTGCACCATCTCAAGCGTCTCTTCTTCCTGTAGGAGCAGGGCTGCTCCTTTGACCATGACAAAGCTGTGGCTAGGGATGGGGAGTGAGGGGAAGCAGTGGCATGAGAAAAGAAAGGAGAAAAACACTATTCATGGGAAAAGTGTGAAACAACAGGGGAGAGGCTGACCCCAGGCAGGGAATGCTGTTTGCCCCATCAAATTCTGCAGCATCACATGGGGGCGCGGGGAGGGAAAGGAAAGGAAAGAATTCTTTAGCCCTTTGGGTTGCAAAGAAATCCTTTCCCAGGGAGGGGAGCAGAGTTAGCAGGGTCTGCAGAGTGAAACAAACATGGGTCTGGCCAGTTGTGGGGCAGCTGCTGGGAATCCAGTCCCAGAGAATCTGGACCTGGGGTTGGACCAACAAGATTTCTTTTAAAGTTCATTTTTTAAAACAGAGAGGTTTTAGTTTCCCAAATGGTTGTGAAAAATAGCACAAAAAATACTTTTAATTAATTTTAAAACACAATTGAAAGTGTCAGAGCAAAGTCATTGTTTTTTTCTGATCAGAAAGTTTGTTAAAGGTCATTGGATTCCTTTTTCTCTACTTATGATTAATTAATAATTTCTAAGTTTTTGACTATAGTTAATAAAACTAGGAAGTGACCAAACCCTGAAAGAAACTGTTGTTGTAATAGCCCTCTTCCTTTATTATTTGTTATGTATAGATTTGTGGTGTTTTGGTTTTGTGTTTGTGTCTGCAATGGTCTATTGGCCCGGCAACATTTTCAGTATTCAGAGTGTTTTACCATCCTTACCTAGTTAACCCTTAGTATTCCCAGTTTACAGATGGGGTGTTGAGGCCGAGAGAGTGACTTGCCAATATTTTGCAAGTGCTTAATCAGTTTTGCATCAAACTGTGGATTTTGAAGGAAGGGGGACTCTTCCTTCCCCTCAAATGTAGCCAGCTCAAAGGGCCCAGAACCAGAGGACATTCACAAGAACACTTGCAGCATTTTAATTTCATAGTTAGCTGAAAGTTCAGTTCTACACCACAATTCAGCCTGGCACTAATTAGAAACGGAGCCCATCAAACAGCAGGGCCAACTGGGCTGCTTCCAGATGCCGCCTAGATTAGCAGTAGCTTGCTTTGTATTTCCTCCTACCCACCCCCAGGGACCACAAGAGATTTATGAGTAGCACTGATGTTTTAGACTGGGACCAGTTCCCCTATGGTTATTGATGTGTATAAAAGAGGATGGTGTTGAGGCGGCTGGCTCCTCACCGTCGTTGCAGCTGGCTCCTCCTGGGAACATCGTCATCCTGCAAGAGAATCACATGTGGATTTTCCTCCATTTCAGACACTGAGTGACCACTTCCCCAAGGCTAGCACTGAGCTCTGCACCCTGTCCTTGAGTTCCTTCCTGTGCTCAACAGCTTGTGCCAAAACTGGAGTAAAATCACTTGTTTCAGCAAAATCATTAAGGGTGCAAGCAAGTTCTCAGTCTCTCACTAGCGCCAGCAGATCTTGGTTGATGGGAGGAGGCTGCCCTTCTAGAGACTGGTCTCTTGCACCAGGAGACGCAGGTAAAGCCTCAGAATTATTTTTAAGTGACACCACAGCGTTATGACTGCAGGGTGCTGCTGCTAATCAGGAGCATAGACTGAGTTGGCAGAATTGTCCCTAATCTGCAGAAGTTACAAATAGGTTATTATTATTATAAACATTTATATAGCGCCAGCCATGTACCTGGTGCTGTACGGAACATAGAAATAGACGTGGTCTAGATTGTGGATCAGAGTTCGCACAGTATGTTCTTAAGATGGCTTTCCTTTAAAATAAAATAGCCAAATTCCAGAGGAAAAATATCAGAGAGTTTTGTAAACAGGACAATATTTACAGATAGGCACATCTTGAAAGCCTGGGAACATAAAGATAAGTCTCCAGAATAACCTTAATCCTTGGTCAATAGCTGCACCCATACTGCTGAGCCATCCACATTCCCAAGAGGGGGCACAAACCCCCACCCTGTGCTGTATGCAGGGGTGAGGGACCTTTTTTCCCCCAGGAGGAAATTATATAATCAGGGCTAGGATGATATAATCTTGGGTTCATGCTGGGAATGGAGGGTAATGGTCCTGTTGCCACAGCCTCTATTGAACTCCCTTTCTCTTGAAGAAGCCAGGAGTACTTTCCAGCATTAGCTCTGAATCCAGGCTCTTTTGCCACCCCCACCGCCTCAGTACTCCTTGCCTATTATTGACAATTTCCTGTTACATTTTTTAAGTGTGGAAAAAAAAATAAGCAGCATCCCTGCCTCTTCCTAATTGGCAGCTCAAGCACAGTGTGTGCTATTAACCCAGACTCGGTTCCACACAGCCAGGAGACTGCTGGGACTGGGAACATGAATGCTGTGTGACCCAAAGAGGCTGGAGATGGGGCAATCCTAATGCTGGCACCCAGGGGCACAGACCCACTCTGCTGATGGCAGCTCTGGGTGTGTGGCTCTTGCTGCGCTCAAGGGTGACTTTGCAAACTTGCTGGAGTGGAAGGAACCAGCAGGAAGTGGCAGTTTGTGAAATTTAATGACAAGTCACTCTTAGTGCTTGCTTTTCCCCACAGGATCCTGAGCTGGCAAAGCCTGATTAGAGTAACAGCAGCTCTGCAGGGACAGGCAGAAGGAGCAGCTCTTAAGGATGGGAACGCTCATGGCAGATTCTCTTAATTGCACTCTGCTAGAAGTCGCTAGGAGCCTCCTTGCAGCCAATCCTCTTGCCCCCGTTCTCTGCAGTGCCCCCAGATGGGAGAGGCCAGAACTGAAATAAATGGGAGCTCTCTTAACAGCTAGCACTCCCGCCCCATTCTCTATAGAACCCTGAAATGCAAATGACTGAGACTGGAGTAGCCAGGAGTTCCCCCTAATATCAGCCACCCTGCCCCCTCTCTCTACAAAACGCCCCCTGCTGGGAGAGTCCAGGACTGGTGTAGTTGAGCACTCCCTTCACAACCCGTGCTTCTGCCCCTCTCTCAGTGTCTGCGCCTGCTGGGAGAAACTGGGACTGGTTTAGCCAAGAGTTTGCCTTATTTAGCAGCATCCTGCCTTACTCCCTGCATCTCCCTTGCTTGGATGTAAGGGTTGTAGCTGTGCTCTCTCAGCTCCCTACGGTGCTGGCGCCGGGAGGGGATGAGACAGGAGGGTCAGTCAGGAAAAGTGGTGTAATTTAGAGCTAAAATGCATGGAGGGTGGCTAAATCCCTTAATTGAGATAAACCCCACATCATCAGCCTGAAATGGGGGGGTTTTGAGGGTGGGGGGAGATGTCCCTCATCCCCCTCCTATAATTATGCCCATGGTTGGGCACTCCCTCCCAGCTAGTGCTTCTGTCTCTTGTCCCTCTCTCTTCAGCACTCCCTGTTGGGAAAGGCTGAGATTGGGGCAGCTGGGAGCTTACCTCCCAGACAGCACTCCTGCCCGACTCCCTTCCACACTCCCTTCTGCGTGAGGCCAGGACTGGTACAGTTGGGAGCTCCCTCAAACTCAGTGCTCCTGTTCCTCTCTACAGCACCACCTGCTGGAAGAGTCTGGGGCTGCAGTATCCAGGAGCTCCCCTCCCAACCAATGATCTTGCCCCTCTCTTCAGCACCCTCTGCTGGGTGAGGCTGGGACTGGAGTAATTGGGAGTTCCCCTCCCAACCAGCATTCCTACTCCTCTCTCTTTAGCACCCCCTGCTGGGAGAGGGCGGGACTTGGTGCAGTTGGGAGTGCCCTTCACATCCAGTGCTCCTGCTGCTCTTTAGCACCCCCTGCTGGAACAGACCAGGTCTGCAATAGTCAGGAGTTCTGCTCCCAAACCGTGCTCCTGCCCCTGCCGAGAGAGGCGGGTTGCCAATGCCTGTTGCTGCATTGCACAATCTCCCGTCCTCCTACAGCAAGAAAGCGCAACACAGGAGGAGGCTCGGGCAGGCGTGGAGATCCCCGCGGGACAGCACAGGCGGCAGCGGCTTAGGGAGCAAGTGTGTGTGCATAGTATGGGGATCGGCGGGGCTGGGACTCACCTTGCAAGAGGTGGGGGTGGAGTGGCCGCTGCCCGATGGGGACCGATGGACGGTAACCAGCGCCATGCACGGATCTACCCCCTAGGGTTCCCCCACCGGTGCCACCTGGATTGCGCTGTAAGCCACAGGGGCTGCCGGGTCGGGGCGGGCTGCCCACGCCCCGGTGGACCCGCCAGCCACAAACTTTCTTCGGCTCCTACCTCAACCAGGAAGCGGAGGGTTGCTGGATCGCCAGGCCCCTCCCCTGGGGGCGGTTCTTAAAGGGGGCAGGCTCAAGTAGCAAGGGTTTCCCCAGCCGAGACGTTGGAGACTGTGCTCATTAGCAGCTCAGCCTGACCTCATCCGTCACCCCATAGCTCTGCCAGGGCTCTTCCCTTTCAACCCCCACCCAGTCCCTATCCCAGCTCCACTAGGGTGGAGTCATCGCAGTCAGGGTGGCAGCTACTGGTTGGAAGGGGCCCTGGTATGAGATGGGATGAGGTCTACTGTGCCCCCACAGCAAGGGACACAGTTGCGCTGCACCAGAGTGTGGTACCCCCAGGCCCCTGTACAGCTGCACTACCAGTCCCTATGAGAGCTATGCCTTACAAGGGAGTGTGGGTTCCCAAGCTTGTAGGCCTCGGTCCCTAAAGAACAGACCCCCTAAACCAACAGAATTTGATCTAATAAAAGATATCTGAACTAGTATTCTCACCTATACAACTCTGCTGCTCCCCACCCTCATTTCAGACTACCTCGAATTCTCTCTTCTGCCAAACCTCAGTGCTGGCTTTGTGCTTAGCACACAGCTGAATCCCACCAACCCTGTTTTGCAAGTAAGAACATAAGTGGGTCAGAGACCAACAGTCCATCGAGCCCATCACCTACTTGCAACAGTGGCCAATCTCGGTTGCTTAGAAGACATATCCAACAGGTCACAATGGGGTGATTCACTCCCAGCTCCCAGTAGTAAGAGGTTATATTCCCCAGGCCTAGCTGTTTAGTAGGAGCTGCTAATGGACCTATCCTCCAGAAACGTATCAAATCTTTTCTTAAACCCAGCTATACTACTGTCCTTGACCACTTCTTCTGACAACAAAGTCCACAACTTAATTGTGCACTGAGTGAAAAAAATATTTTTTATTGGTTTTAAATCTGCCACCTGTTAGTTTCATGGAGCGACCCCTAGTTCTAGTACTATTAGAGAGGGTAAATAACCATTCCCTATTAACCTGTTCCACACCACTCATGGTTTTATAAACTTTTATCCTATCCCCTCTCAGTCATCTCTTCTTCAAGTTGACAAGACCTAAACCATCCAGACTCTCTTCATAGGGGAGTCTTTCCATACCTCTTATCATTTTTGTTGCCCTTCTCTGTACCATTTCTATTTTTACTATCTTTTTGGAGATGGGGGGGACCAGAACTGCACACAATATTCAAGGTGTGGGGTCACAGCATACATTTATATAGTGGCATTATAATATTTTCAGTTTTATTCTCTATCTCCTTACAAATAATTCCTAACATTCTATTTGCTTTTTTGATGGCCACCGCCTCAAATGGATTGAGGATTTCAATGTATTGTCCATAATAACACCAAGGTTCTTTTCCTGAGTGGTAACTCCTAATTTAGAACCCAGAATAATGTACATAAAGGTCAGATTGTTTTCCCCTATGTGTATCACTTTGCACTTGTCCACATTAAATTTCATCTGCTATTTAGATACTCAAGAAACCATCCTTGGACGTTTGCGTCCTGACCAGCTACTGGCCGGTCTCTAACCTTTATTATTATTATTATTATTAACAAACATTTATATAGCGCCAGCAGTGTACCTGGCACTTTACAAAGTAATAAAATAGACATGATCCCTGCCCCTAGGGCTTACAATCTGAGAGACAGGAGCTGGGGGAGAGACTTAGGAAGGGGAACAGAGGGAGAGACAAGGGAGAGACAACCTTCTCTTTTTAGGGAAGGTTATTTAATGGGTGGTGGCTTGACAGCTTCAGGAGCATTTGGACCGTGTCAATTTTCTTGATCCCTCGCTTAGTTATTAAATGATTCCATTTATTTATGGAACTTATATAATTGTTTTGATAATTTATGGTTGAGCCCATAATCTTGTATATGTTTGTTAGTATTAGTTTGTTAGTCTTGTAAATGCCATGACAATGGTCGAGCATCAAAATAAAATTTATATTTATGATCCCTCGCAGTCTGGCTTTTGTCTGGGTTATGGCACGGAGACTGCGCTTGTGGACTTGGTCGACGACCTCTCCCATGAGTTGGACCAGGGTCGTTCAACCCTGTTAGATCTCTCAGCTGCTTTTGATACTGTTGATCATGAGTTGTTGGTGACTTGGCTGCGGGACCGGGCAGGGATTGGCAGGACCATTCTTGAATGGTTCCACTCCTTCCTGACTGGGAGAACCCAGCGTGTGGTCCTGGGGGAGTTTTTGTCTTCTCCCTGGGGCCTCACGTGTGGAGTCCTGCAGGGGATCTTATCCGCTCTCTTGTTCAATGTGTATATGCAGCATTTGGGGGAGGTTGTCAGGGAGTTTGGAGTATGGTGTCATCAATATGCTGATGACACCCAGCTATATCTCTAATTTTCATCAGACCCAGGCCCAGCAGTCTCGGTGCTTACCTGGTGTTTGGCAGCTGGATTGGATGAGGACGAGCTGCCTGAAGTTAAATCCCAACAAGACGGAGGTGATGGTAGTGGGGTCCGTCCTCCCCTGGTATCTCAGGTCCGGAGTCTGGGGGTGCTCCTGGATCTGCAGCTCTGCCTGGATGTCCAGGTGGCAGCTGTGGCAAAGGGGGCATTCCGCCGGTTACATCTGGTATGTCGGCTTAGGCCGTACGTCTCGGACTCGGATCTGTCCACAATCGTTCATGTTATATTACCTCAAGACTGGACCACTGTAACGCACTCTACGTGGGGTTACTCTTAATGCTGGTTCGGAGACTGCAGCTGGTGCAGAATGCAGCGGCCCGTCTCCTAACAGTCTCAATAATCATCTCCACCATTTTTTTTAGCACAGATGTCAGGCTCACCTGTCTGTAGTTTCCAGGATCGGCTCTGGAGCCCTTTTTAAATATCGCATTACATTTGCTACCCTCCAATCCTCAGGTAAGGTTGCAAATTTTAGCGATTACAAATTACCAGTAGATTTTAGCGGTTATGAATTACCAGCAGTAGGTTTACAATTTCAGATTTGAGTTCTTTCAGAACTCTGGGGTGTGTACCATCTGGTCCCAGTGATTTGTTACTATTTAGTTGTCAATTTGCTCTAGAACCTCTTCCAGAGTCACGTTGATCTGCAACAGCTCTTCTGACTCATCACCTACAACGAACAGTTCTGGCATGAGTATCTCCCCAACATCTCTGCCATGAAGATCAAAGCAAAAAATTCATTCAGCTTCTCTGGAATGGCCTTAGCCTTATCCTCCCAGATGTTACTCCCTTTGCCTCCTGGTCATCTAATGGCCCAACTGACCCTCTAGCAGGCCTCTTGCTTCTGATGTACTTTAAAAAGTTATTCGTTTTTGCCTCTTTAGCAAGTCTCTCTTCACATTTTTTGTTAGTCTGCTTTATTAATGTTTTACATCTAATTTGCCAGTACTTATGCTCTTTCCTATTTTTTTCCTAAGAGCTAGCTTTCCATTTTTTAAAGGATGCCTTTTTGGCTCAAATAGTCTCCTTCACCTCACAATTTAGCCACGCTGGCAGGCATTTGGTCCTCTTGCTTCCTTTTTTAACCTCTGGAATACATTTGATCTGGGCTTCAAAGATGGTGTGTTTAAATAGTCTTCATGTCTCTTGCAGACATTTAATCCTCACCACTTCTCCTTTTAGTTTCCTTCTAACTAGTCCCCTCATTTTAGCATAGTCCCCCTTTTTAAAATTAAATGTTACTGTGTTAGTTTTATTTACCAATCTGCCTCCAGTAATTATGTCAAATTTGGTTATATTATTATCACTATTGCCAAGCAGCTCCACCATAGTTACCCCAGGTCCTATGCTCCACTTTGGACTAGATCTAAAGTAGATCCTCCTCTTGTTGGTTCCAGGACCAGCTGCTCCAAGAAGTAGTCATTTATGGCATCTAGAAACTTTACCTCCATATCACACCTGGCAGAGACATTCACCCAGGGTGAAAAGAGACATGATGCTAACCACCCTTTAACCACCCTTGGTGATCATTTATGCATGTTTTAGGGCTGCATAGGGCACCAATACAGCCCTGCAACATGCATAAATAACCACCAAGGGTGTTAAAGGGTGGTTAGCGTCATGTCTCTTTTCACCCCCAGTCAATATTAGAATAATTGAAATCATCCCTTATTATTGTGTTACTGACTTTAGTAGCTTGTCTAATCTCCGATAGCATTTCATAGTCAGTTTCACCACCCTGGTCAAGGAGGCAGTAGTATAGCCCCACAGCTATATACTTCTAGGCATGGCATTTCTGTCCATAGAAATAAAATAAATAAAAATAAAATAGATATTCCAGAGTACAGTCTCCTTCCTGTAAAATTTTAATCCTACTTGACTCAATGCTGTCTTTAGAGCCACCCCATCACCAGCTCGATCTACTCTACCATTTTGATATATTTTGTACCCTGGTATTACTGTGTCCCGTTGGTTATCCTCCTTCCACCAGGTCTCCGAGATGCCTATTATGTCTAGATCTTCATTTAGTGCCATACACTCTAATTCTCCCATCTTACTTTTTAGACTTCTAGCATTTGCATATAGACACTGAAATGCACTCTTTTTATTCTTAGTCTGCTCATTGCAAGTAACTGTTCTCTAGAGTCCAGAAACTTTAATCCCAGAGCCAAAAGGACAGCCCTGACCTCAGTTTGTCCCTCCCAGCAGAGGCATAGCTAGGTTAGAATGGGCTCTGGTGCAGGAAATGGAATGCCCCCCCCTTTTCCTGCTGAGGGTAGAGGTATGGCTTCTTCTGACCCGATAGGACTGTCTGCCAAACCTCTCAAGCAACAAACCCTGGAATCTTTTTTTGGCGGGGCTGCAAGGAGGAAAGTGGCGGCATTGTCATCGCCACCAGGCCCCATGCTTCTAAATCGCTTCTTACCCCTGGTGGGGCTTGAGGAGCCCAATAACATCATTGGGGAGGCCCAGGGGTACGAAATGGCCCGGGTGAGTGGGCAGCCACTGCCAGGGCATATACTGCCCCCCCTCAGCCACAGGGAATGGGGGACAGATCCCAGTAGCAAATGGGAAGTTGGCAGCCTTTCTGACTGAGCACGTAGTGCTTGCGGCCGAGACTCTCCAATATATGTTCACAAAACTAACATACCTCAAGAGTAAAATGGAAGATATTGAGAAACTCATCCAGGTGAAAGATGGGGATAAGTCGCGGGCTCTAGAATCAGATCCACTTTTGCCAGTTCCTACCCGAATGGTAAGAGGCCTGGAGTCTGCCCCCCAAGTGGTGCCTATGGTTTCCCGCCCTGAGTGTTTGCCCCCGACCATGGCCCGAGAGGCCTTTACACCTACTATTATGGTGGAGGGTGGGGGAATATTTGGGCTATTGACGAACTTGCTGGTGTTTACCATTTTCTCACAAAGAGGGAAGCGGGTGCTAAGATGGGACACTGCTCTCGATGTAGTGGAGCACTTAAGACCTCTTCTGAGAAGTAAGAAATTAGTAATAACCAGAAGTGAGATACTGTCTGTGAGTCAATTGGTTACATCGGAGGACAGACAAGTGGTTGTGGTATCCTTTGTAGCTAGAAGCATTATCCCCCATATCTGTGCATTGTCCAAGCAGCTAGAACAACAGGCTATTTTTGTTTCACGGGTGTTTAAAAGTTGCCCCCCAGGCCAGGGTGGGTTGATGGGGGAGCTGCCGGGCCTACTGGAGAGGAGGGCGGCAGGGACAAATCAAATAGGGCGGACATCCCCCAGTCTCCCAGTGCCAGCTGACCCGCCTCGAGCCAATAAGCCTAAAAGGACTGAATGCCCAGTGCAGTTGACGCCCAGAACTCTAGGGATGATGCCAATAACTAGGGAGCAGGGAGAGATGCCCGCCTTGCTAGCAAGAGAGGGGGGCCTCGCGGGAGACTCCTCCTCCCAGAGATAGCCTGTTAGGGAGGGTGAAGCTGCCAGTTATACCTGTTTCACTTCCAGATGATCCCCAGAGTCGGTTTTTGAACCGATTAGAGTCACTCCAGCGCCAGCTGGGGGAAATACGAGCTGGAGAAAGTAAGCCCTGCCTAGTTACACCATTATCAGTAGTATCGGCCTCCTACTCATGCACCCAGGCTTTCAGTTGGATGTCTCCAGGAGGGGGTGGTGGAGCAGGAGGTGAGGAGCAGGCGGATCTTGAGGTCCTCAGTTCTACCCCGCGCAGTGGACTTAGTAGGGAGCCCATGTCCAAAGAAGGGTGCCCCGATAGGGAAGGGGCGACAGCTAATGTGAGGCAGTGCCGGGAAGAGTCACAGTTGAGGGAGAGGAGTGCCTCCTCAGTGGAGAGGCCATTAGAGGGGAATTTTGGCCCAGATGACCCAGGTATCCAAGGGATATCTCGGCCAGAGAGTACCATAGTGCCCCCAACAGAGCTTTGTCAATTGGCTCCCCCGCCTGCAGCAGGTGGGGTGTTGAGGCAGAGAACAAGACAAACCCAGGGGAAGTGACAGGAGGCTTGGGAGGATGCACCTTTCCATTTGACATCATGGAACATCTCAGGATGGAGGTGTCATAATGTAGACCCGGAGTTCTACGATTTTCTTGGCCAGCATGATATAGTTTTACTACAAGAAACCTGGCTGGCTTCTCCGCCAAGTGAGGTCAGGTGGAGAGGATTTGACACGTTCTGGGTGGATGCAACTCCCTCTGTAGTTCAGGGCCGACCTAGTGGTGGCTTGGCATTGTTTCTCACATCTAAATTCTCAGCTAAGGTGAAGCAATTAAGGTGCATTAAAGCTAATTTTGGCCTTTTTCATTGCCATCTCCCGAGTGGGTTGGACTTACTGATCGCCATTGCTTATATTCCCCCAGAATACTCGCCCTACTATGACCCAGTAATTTGGTCCCAGATAGTGGAATTTGTGAATGAAGCCACGAGGCAATTTCCGAAGGCCTGGTTAATAATGGGAGGTGACTTTAATACCAGAATAGGAGACTCCACAAGTACCCAGATTGTACATGGATGGGAGGATTCACTGGTCACATCTATTGCTATCCCCCCGCGTTTCTCCAAAGATAGAGTTATTGGACATAGGAAACATCTATTGGAAAAGCTGCTGGTTGAACTAGATCTCATCATTGTTAATGGAAGAGCCGATGGAGATCGGAGTGGAGACTTTACGTATCACCCCCACCAGGGCTCAGGTGTCTTGGATTTCCTATTAATTCCATTGTATCTATTCCCTTTGGTGGAAAGGTTCCAGGTGACACCAATAGGGGTGTCTAACCATTGCCCGCTGGAACTGGATTTGTGGGGTCCAAAAGGCTGTGAGCGGGTTAGGGGGGCTAGATGGAATCCGGCAAACCAGTGGGCCTGTATGCCGTCCAAAGAAGTGGTCGGAAGATCAGCAAAAGGTGACGACCAAGGCAATGGAATCGCCACGGGTAGTAGCTGTGTGCACAGGAATGGTAGCACAAGGAACAGATATTATTGTGGGCTATAATTATTGCGGGGAGCCTGCAGTTTTTTTTTACTCTCACCTGCCTCGCTGTTGAAGCGGGGGGCTTTTGGGCTCTGCTGCTGGC
>QEPC01006143.1:1104178-1166931 GCA_003113815.1 Sphenodon punctatus
GGCTCCTGCGGTCTGCCGGGGGTGCCTTCCTGGAGGTCCCCCGTGTTAAGCGGGGGGCCACGATGGAGAGGGCATTCTCGGTGGTGGGACCGCGGCTGTGGAACTCCCTTCCGGAGGAAGCTTGCCTGGCCCCTAGCCTTTTAACATTTCGGCGAAACTGTAAGACCTGGCTGTTTGCCCAGGCCTTTGGGAGGGAGGGTGGGTAGGGAGGTTTTAGTCCCCTACCCATTTGTTTGTGGTTTTGTCTAGCCCTGCTAATATTTAATATTTAAAGTATTTATGATTGTTTTAGATGGATTTTACTGTATTTTATTGTTTTAATGATGGAAGCCGCCCCGAGCTGCGTTGCAGGAGGGGCGGGGTAGAAATTTATAAAATAAATAAAATAAATAAATAATAAATTGCTAATACTACTGAAACCTGTCATCACCACTAACACTCTCCAGGGTAGGAGAGCGTTCTCTACCACCAACACCCCGTTATGGTTTGATGCTGATTGCCGAAAGGCGCGGACTCTGTTGAGACGTGCCTCGAGGAATCTGAGGTGCAGGCCCGATCAAAACGCAAGGCTGAAACTGAGCCAAGCTTGGAAACATTACCGCAATTTATTGGTGGTAAGGTTAAGAGATTCACAGAAAGCGGCATGGGCTTCCCTTATTAAAGCTGTTAACGAGAAGGACTCTCGGAAATTTTGGGCGATTATTCGCCACGCGCAGAAGGTAGGGGAAGGACAAGGAAATAATATAATACACCCTGAGACATGGCAAGCTTTCTATGAAACTCTCTTTTTGAGCGCCAAGGTAGGGGATGGTGAGCTGTTTATTGCCCCTTTAAATAGGTTACAGAGTTAGCCACCAGTTTCGGAGGAGGAGGGAATCTCTCTTATAGGGGAGTTAAAAAATGGAAAGGCCCCGGGACCCGATTTCATCTCTGCTGAACAACTGAAAAGTGAGCTGGGAAGGTGGGCAAGGTTGCTGGCACCTGTATTCTCTTACATTAACGAGACGGGCAGATTCCCAGCTTTTTGGCTCTCGAGCATCGTAGTACCTATATATAAAAAGGGGGACCCTAAGAACCCAGCCAACTATCGGCCAGTTAGTCTGCTATGCGTGATAGCAAAATTATACTCCAAATTCCTACTGAGCAAACTACAGTCATGAGTGGAGACGCAGAAATTAATCGAGCCAGAGCAGGCTGGATTCAGAACGGGCATGGCCACAACGAACCACATCTTCGTCCTGGCTGCGTTGATAGTAAGTTGGTTAAGGATCGGAGAAGGCTATTCCTTTGCTTCATAGACCTTGAAAAGGCTTTTGACTCAGTCAGTAGGGAGCGACTCTGGGCCAAATTGCATGCGCTGGATATGGATCCCAGACTGCTGTACTTAATAGTCAAACTCCACTCAGGGCACTCATTGAGGGTCCGGGTGAACCGGGATGGTGTCCTGTCTAATTCTGTACAGGTGAAGGTGGGAGTGAGGCAGGGGTGTCTGCTAGCTCCCATCCTTTTTAACCTTTACATCGACGACTCCATTCACTTTATGAAGGCACATGAGACCCATGCCCCCAAAGTTGGGGACCGTTGTGTGCTTTTATTGTCATACGCGGACGATACGGTGCTCATTTCACAGACCCAGGTGGGCCTGAGACGTGCAATGTCTGATTATGGGGAATATCGTTGAACAGAAATGCTGAATATAAACTACGCAAAGACCAAGGTGCTGGTAGTGAGAGCAGGAGGTGCACAGAAATCACATCGCTGGGAAATTAGAGGAAACCCCATAGAGCAAGTCCAGACCTTTACCTATTTGGGGGTGGTTTTCTCAGCCCGTAAGGGATCCTCATTTCATTGCTGTGCAAGAGAGGGCAGAAAAATCTATGACAGCAATCAAAAGGTTCTTCTTTGGACAAAGGGGGAGGCTGATTCTCCCAGCATTGCGACTGTTCAGGGCAAAGGTAGTGGGACAATTACTATACGCTTTCCCGGTATGGGGACCGGGGATCCTCTCTAAACTGGAAAGGTACCAGAATAACTTTCTGAGAGCAATCCTGGGTGCTCCAAGATGTATGCCTCAGGTTATACTGAGGATGGAAGCTGGTTGTCTGCCACTTAAAACCTATGCCTCCCAGGTATTGCTGGCTTACTGGGTCAGGCTGGTTTGTTTTACCCTGCTCACTAGGAATTCATTGGTGGGACTAGCTATTTCCTCTGGCTTGGGGGCAGGCCTTGGGAGCTCAGGAGATATTTAAATTAGGATTTCCCCCAGAATTTATGGGGCACCTTGGGATAGATGCGGCTTAGGTGTTGCTCAAGAGGAGATTGAGGGACCAGACACGATGCAAGTGTAGCCCCCCTCCCCCATGCCCATTCAGAGGGCTGTGCCTGGGCAGCATTGGTAAAACTCTACCATGGCAATAGGCACAAGGCTCCAACCTGCCTCAGGAGCACCAGTGGCATGTTGTATGTATGCCCTGCCCAAACTAGGGCATGCAGGCAGGGCACTGGGGGTGGGGGGGGGGGGGGAGCTAAGCAGACATAAGGGGCTTCCTGCTCCAGGGCTGACTGGGCATCATGATCTCATTTACACGCAGGATACAGTTGCAGTTTTTTTGAACACGTGAATTAGGGCACACAGAGATGCCATAACCTTAGCTAAACCAACATTTGGGAGGTGAGTTTCCTAGTCACCATTATGATGCTATAATACACCCCTGCTCTGAGATTGTAGTCCAGGAAATAAAGGGAGTCAGAAGGCACAAGGTTGGTTTCTCAGTTTTATTTCATAGTTCCTGCTGCCCGGAGCTCTGTCTCCGGGCCCAGGAGAAGAAGCCACTCAGCGTGGGCCCAGCTGCTCCCTTTACACCTGCTGGATTCAATTTTTTTTAAAAAACAACCCCCAAAACACAAATACACCCCCTGCCCTCCCCCCTCTATATTTGCAGAGATATAAATTAAATAAATTAAACACTCAGGGATGGGGGCAGAGGAAGGGACCACACAGAACTGAAAGAGATTCAGTAGGCCTCCGCCCGGCTCCAAGTGTCACTGCAATCACTAATGCAGCCAGAACACCCTGCCCCAAGGCATCAGGTTCCAGGCCCTGCCCCCTATTGCCAATATACCCCCTTCCAGAGGGGCCTGCCTCACACCCAAACCCTTTCCTTGCACATGGGGATGCAGGCAACAGAACTGTTAGCCCAGTCTTGGCGTTCCTTGCCTCACATCAAAGTGAGGCGAAACTCCTCCTCCACCAAGGCTCTTCTCCTCTCCCTGCCCCTCCTCTAGTCCCTCTCAGCCGCAAGCGTTTCCTTTGCAGAGGGACATGAGGACAGTAAAGCAAGTAAAATAGAACATTAAATAATAGTGTTTGGGGGGGTGGGGGGTGGAGCTGCACAAGTCCCAGGAAAGGCAGAGGGTATGTCTGTCCCCATCCAGCCCCACCCAACCCCAATGGGGGAGGGGCACAACATGGACTCCATCCCCCCCCCCCCCCCCCGGTTAAAATGACAATGACAGCAAGGACAGGGAGCCTTAGGCCAGGCAGCGGGAGGCTTGGGGGAAGGCTGGGCTGAGGCCCCTTTTTGGCGGGCCAGGGCATTACTTCTCCATCAGTGAGAGCTGGAGAATGCGCTGCAGCTCCTCATCCTCCTCGCGCCGCTGACGTTCCCGCTCCTCCTGCTCCCGTGATGATAGCTCCATGGCCAGGCGTAGCTGCTCATCAAAACTGGAGAAGGGCTGGGGGGGCAGGGTTGAGGAGCTGCCGCTATCATTAGGGCCGAGGGCCGGGCTGTCTTCAGAGGGAACGGTACTGCCATTTCCACTGCCGCCCCTGGTCTCTGCTACGCCCAGGCCTGGCCCTGACTGCAGGAACATGCTCTCTTGGATTGCGCTGGGGCAGAAAGGGCAAGAAAAATATATCAGCAAGCAGTGCCTGCCTCCCCCAGCCCTTCTCCCTGGCAGCCCTCACCAAGCCCATCCCCTCACATCTGCCTCTCACAGCCCAGTGGTGACCAGGTAGCCTGCAGAGGGCTGCCTATTTTGGGCAGCCATGGCAACCTCTCAAGCCGGGAGGGGCAGTTTGCCCACTCTGACCCAGCTGGGCATGGACTGTGCACTTGCTTTGATCTGTGCCCAAATTTCCGATCCGGGCACCACCCTGGGCAGGGTTTATACTGGGCCCATATCTGGCGGGTCCGGGCCAAACGTGCAGGGATGTTAACACCCTTTGAGACAAGAATCATCCAAGTGAATTTCCAATTGCATTATTTTAAGCCCTCTGCTTTCAGGAGCAACTGTCTGTAACTCTGAACCCATTTTCCTGGTTGACTTTAACTTGGATTTAAATTTCTTTTTACAAAGCTTTATTTTACTCTAAAACTGGTGTGTGTGATGGGTGGGGTGGGGTTGTGGGGTGTGTGTGAATGGTTACAGAAATCTGCACTGTTCCTCTAGTAGATACAGAGGCGAGCTGACCCAAATAAGTGTTCTGTAATCAGGGAACACCCTAAATTACAGATGGTTGAGGGTTTGCACTTATGCAACCGGCTTGGCAAGAATGGGTGGAGACACCTTTGGGTGTAAAAGCAGTAGCCTAAAATTATAAGTGAGGAAACAAAATCACACCTGTGTTTGGAGATGCAGTGCGGTGTCAGAATGAACCCCAATCACCAGTTACACTGTCCCCCAGCCCAGCACTCACCGTTCCAGCTGCAGCTCCTCATCATAGGATGGTGGGTTGGATCCCGGGCGTGTGTTAGTCAACGCTTCCCAAATGGTGACCTGAAGCAATAGGCAAGAGTGAATGTAGAAGCCTGAATCTTACTTGAGCACCCACACTGAGACCTGCCCCAATCCAGCCTTGGCTTCAGCCCAGCCAACTGAGACACAGTTACGTTCAGAACTGGCGTAGGGGGAAACACTCCCTCATCTCCTTGGACACAGCAGGATGGCTCCCAGAGCTGGGTGCCCCAGGCTAGCCAGTCACTGGCAACTGGAACAACTCACTACTGGGGGAGCAGGTCTAGCACCCCCCTCCCCACACAGTCACCTGGTCAGTCTCCGTGCCGGCATCCAGCAGGCTCTGCTGAATGGCGAACTGTAGTAAATCATCATCCTCGTCCCGCATTGGCTCGGTGCGGCCGGCACCCAGCGTTGCGTACCCCTCAGGCACCTCGAATACGGATGGGTCCACCTCGCAAGGAAACGGGTACACTGGGGAAGGAGAAAGAGGCTCAAGCACTTGGACCACGGACACAGAAGAGTCAAGCTTCCCACCTCCTGTGAACGTGCACCGGTCTCATAGCCTCTCTGTGCCCTGGCTCCCCTCTCGCACAGTAGGGATGGCAGCAATGCCAGGCCTCATAGGGATGGGTACAAGATGGCAAAACCTCAGGCACCAGGGCAATGAAGGCCAGATAAATATCTAAGAGAAACAGAGGGGTGATCCCCCCCATCAGCACTCACCTCTTCCTCACACCACTCCCCTTCCACCATCATGCTCCACCACACATACTCCCAACCCCACTAGAGAGCTGTGTCTTCTCCACACTGCTCCCCAACAGAGATTAGGGTCAGCAGCGGGTTCTAGTGGTTGGCAATCCTACCTCTGGCGTTGGCAGGTGCCTCTGCCCCAGCGCCTGGCTCCTCGGCATCCCCTGGGGTGGAGATGGGGGTAGGGTTACATATCCGCACTGAGCTCAGGGGCTCATCACAGCCACACAGGTTGCTAAAGGTGATCCGGGCATTCAGCACGTGGAAGAGGGGGATCTCTGGGGGTGGGGACACAGAGAAAGAAGAGAGCTGAGGGGATGGAGGATGGTAACAGATTTCCCACTGCCAATCCCTTCACCCTCACCCAACAGTCAGCTTGCCCTCTTTCCCAACCCCCCACCCCTTCTAATCCCACTCCACCCCCTGCCTTCCCCCATGCTGCCTCAAACCTACATGACTATACTCCCTTCCTCTGTCCCTCTCCCACAACATCCCTTGCCCCCCTCTCTGCTGTCTCAGCCTTTCAGGCCACATCCCTCACCGATTTTGACAGGGAAGCCGGGAGGCAGCTTGAGGGTGATGAAGTCCCGTAGCTTGGCAAAGTGGGCGTTGCTGATGGCCATCAGGTCAATGATGGGCGTCACCTGCTCCACCAGGGAGAGGGGAGGGTCCTCACATAGCCACAGAGTGGCCTTGAACCTGGCACAGGGATGGGAGGCTGCATCAGAGCCAGAAAAGTGGGGACCAGCCCAAAACCCCATCCACCACTACCCCACTCAGTGCAGGGCCTGGTACCCCTGGTGGTGAACATCTGTGGGCCACGTGCAATTTTATTATTCATTAGTTCTATAGCACAAGCAATGTGCCTTGTGCTGAACAGTCGTAATTAGAGACAGGTCTCTGTCCCAAGGGGCTTACAATCAAGAATGGACAAGAGAAGGAAAAAGAAGGGAAAATCATGGGGTGCACAGGGACACATTCATTGAAGCTGAGAAGTTGTAGCTGCATGTATTCAGCTTAGTTACGAGGGAGGGAGGGGGATCCCGAAGGATGAAATAGTAGAAGCAGAAACATAAAAGAGTTAGGAAAGACCTGATAGAAGAGGTAGGTTTTTAGGAGGGATGTGAAGTTCTTGAGGGAGGGAGCACAGCATGTGTATTCAGGGAGGGAGTTCCAGGCATAAGGAGCTCAGAATGATACATTGCCCCATACCCACTTCTGTTCCTGCCTTGCTCCCCCACCAGCCAAAAGCCCCCCACCTCCTCACCTCTGCACCTTGCTGGACATTTCAATGGGGCGGCCGATGTTGCGAGACTCCAGGTTGAAGTTGGGATCAAAGTATTCCTCAGGGGTGATAGCTGTGGGATTGGTGGGGCTGGCTGACTGCAACACAGGAGCCTGCAAGAGTGGGGAGCCAAGGTCACACTAGACATAGCCCAGAGGGAAACTCACTCACTGCCAGGGCATCCCTCTAGTGCTGCTTCTTCACTGCCCCTTTTCCTCACCCTGCCCAGCAGTTCAGCCCTGCTCCTGCTTGTGAGGCTAGGCCAGAAACCCCTCCCCATGCAGATGGGGGTATTGCAGCCCATGCTGCTCCATCACTTACTCCATTCTGGGAGGCGTGCTGCTGGGCGATCCCCAGGAAGGACTGGAATGGGGTCTTGCTGCCTGTGCGGGACAAATCAGAGATCAGACAGAGTGACCCTAACTATATTGGCTGCCTCATGCAGAGCACACATCCCACTGGCAGCCAGCCAGTGTGTGTGTGTGTCATGGAGTGAGAGGAGGGGTTCTCCACCTCCCAGCTCTGCAGGTTCCCTCAAAGCCTTGGCTTCCCTTTTTGGGGTGAGTTTCAAGAGCTAAGGGGAATAACACTCCCAGCTTTGGCTTGAGGGCAGGGCCCCATGAATTCTGCAAAATTTTCTTCCAAATTCTGCAGCCACAAAACACATTCCATGAGCAGAAAACCCAGATTCTTAAAGTAGAAAGATGTCAATTAAATTATGTCAATGTTTCCAACATCTCAAGTCTCAAACAACAAAATACTACCCAGAGCTCTAAACTGGAGACTCTTCGATTTACTGAGGAGTTGTGGGTTGTTCCCCTGTGGCAGGAGGTCCCATGCCCCAGAATATACAGCAGCAGCTCACAGTCCAATATCCCATGGGCTAGATCGCAGGTTCCCCACTCAGACTCTAATTCTGTACTGCCAGGGGCAATTTCTGAACAAACTGGCCAAATGTCAAATTCTGCAAAAATGACTGCAGTTCCAGCAGCACAGAATTCATGGGTCCTGCTCGAGGGTGTGGCTGCAGAAGGGTCCTGAGTTGGGATGATTAATGGGGTAAGTGCTTGAGGTCAGAGGGCAGCAACTGGTGGGTGCCATGTGTGGGGGCAGACATGCCAGGACCAAAGGGATTTGGGTGGGCAGAGTGTGCTCGGGACACATCACCTTTGTTACGAGTTTTGTCCTGGTCCGACAAATGCTCAGTTCGGGTTTTGGTGATGAGCTCCACGTTGCTGGCACTATAAACCTGCAGGGACACAAACAGGCCTCAGTGATCCCCACAAATGTGCAAGCCAAGGCAGGCATCCCTTGGGGCAAATGTTCTGTGGTGCCAGCTGAAGTCCTGGTTCATATGAGTGGGATTACCTTGGCCTCATAGCCACTGATAGTTTCCATCTTCTCTGAGCGCCAGCCCCAGATGCCAGATTTGTTCCTGCAGAGAGAAGAACCCCTAGATCAGATACAACATACGCTCTAGCTGGGGCACCAGCTCCTCACCCTACAAAGAACATCTCTCCTGTCCTACAGACACCAGCCTCCACAGCTCCTCCATCCCTCTCCTGGCCTAGTCCCTTGGCCTTCTTTTTCATCCTTCACTCAGGGTCTCCCTTTACTCCTCCCTTCTCATCTTTAAAAAGCACATGAAGACTTTTTTATTCTCTAGGTGCCTTTGGACGATCCACTGCTGGTTTCCCTTAATTTATTTTGTCCTCCTCTTTTACCTTCCCCTTCTAAACTGTTTTAAAATGGATTTTAGGTTGTTTGTGGCATTTTACTGCATTAATTTTGTGAAGTGTTCCAACGGTCATTCGGCAGAGGGGGAGCAGGGGGAAGTGCTATATATAGAAAATTATCATTATCGTGAAGTTTCACAGGCACTTACCTTTCCATCCATTGAAGGGCTGTGTGCTCCCTTCCACGCCCCTTCCCCACACACCCTGCACCCCACCCCTCCCCAGCTCACCGCTCAAAGGCGATGTTCTTGGTGTCAAGGTGCGTGAAGACGATTGGCGAGGTGAGCCGGCTGGCCACGTGCTCCTCAGAGGGCTGCATGGCAGCCAGCATCAACTCGGGTTCATGTAGGGCCAGTGACAGTGTCTCCGTGTACACGACCTGCTTGTCATGGTCCACCTCCATCACCACAGCATTCTCGTCTAGCCAACAGGGAAACTGGTCAGTACAGAAGGCCCTGGCATCCCCCGGTCAGCGTCACAGGCCTTGGCCTCCTCCTCTACATCACCGTTGCGCTCATTTGGCACCACACATCCTGGCTTCCCTCCTCCCCAACACTTCCATCGCCATGACACTCTTGTCTGGCCAACAGGGGAAACGAGACTGCATGACAGATCCTGGCATCTCCATCACTGCCACGCTCTTGTCTGGTTAGCAGGGGGGACAGGCAGGTCAGCACCACAAGCTCTAGCCTCCCTCTTTCTCCCTACCGCCATTATCTTAGGGAGGCTATGGAGAAAACAAGTCAGGCAGGAGCCGATTTCCCCAGGCAGAGGAAGGAGTGTCTAACCTTCGCCTTTGAAAATGTAGCTGCGTCGGCCCCTCTGCCAGGTCATGTGCTCAAAGCCCAGGAGTGTGGTGTCGACCCGCAGATTCTCACCGCACTTCCACACCCGGTATACGTCACTTGGGCACATCTTAGACACCAGGGGTACTGCCGGGACAGGGAAGGGAAAGCAAGTGAGCAAAGTGTGGAGACAGCTTCCCGTTGGGCAGAACTCTGGCCCATTTACCCCACTGCAGCCAGATTTCCCCTGTGACACCCACAGTCTGGCAGGCATCCCCGATCCCACCCTGGGGCACTACTACAGTGTCACATGTCATCCAACTAGAAATGTGAAGATCTGGACAAAAAAATCAATCAATGAGAAACACTGTCCCTTTAATGCTATAAAAATTGTAACTAACAATTACTACTATAGAACTAGCTACTACTATTGTTCTGAGCCCAAAGGAAATAACCAAGTTTGTTATAGTCAAATAAATAACTGCAAAGAACTTCAATTTCCCCCCCAAATTTCAGGGTTCCACCCCAATAGGAATATCCCCACCTCACCACCGTGCCTTCATAATTTCCAGAAATTTCACCTCTCTACTTGCAACTGCTCCCTGTGCGGCGTTCCCAGGCAGATGTGGGGAGGAACCACTGCACTGGTAGCTGAGAGGGGAGGGGGTGCTGCCGCTTGCTTTCCCACCTGGCCTAGGTTGCCTAGCCCTCTTCCATATTAATCTCTGGCAGCTCTCGAGTCAGAGGTGTGAAGGGAATGGGTCTCTCCTGTCCTGTGGCGTCAGTGACTCTCCCACCCCTGAGTTGCACTGCTGAGAGCAGCAGCATGGAGGTACTGTGAGGCCAGGCCTAGGAGTCATAGGAAGGGAGGACTGGGCTAGCCAGCCCTTCATACACATCTCACAGCGGGACCATCCCCCACAGACTCAGCTCCTCTCCTCCCTGCCCACTGTACAGTCCCCACTTCCCCTGGATTTGGGGACATCCCCCGCATTCCTCTCACTCCGAGCAGGCATCGACTCACCCCAGCTAGTGAACTCCCACTTCATCTCCACATAGAAATCTGGGGCCTAGAAGAGAGGGAAACCAGAAAGAATCAGGTCAGCCAAAGTTGGGGGGGAAGGTCAATCCCAGAGGGGAGAGATCACCAACACATGGAATTGCCCCTGCCAGCACAAAAATCACTGTCAGGTGTTAATGCGGTGAGCTTGCCAATGGGATGCTGACCCTGTTAACATCTGGCTCATATTCTGAGGCTATTGGGCCATTTGCCACAGCTGCTGAAGAGAAACAATCTACAACACTCCCAGAGGAGGGAAGAACCCACACTGTGGATAGATCTATGTGGTATTTTGTGAGTTTTGCTTAACACATGAGATTTCAAAACTGATGCAATGGCATGATGAGAAATTCATTTGGATTCAAAATTTGCATTATTTTTTTTTAGGATTTAGATATTTTGAGTAATCTGTTCTGCTTGCAAAATCTGGATTGTTTATTTTTTTGCTTGCAGAATTTGTTTTCCCAGTTGCAGAATTTGGGGGGAAAGTTACAGAATACAAAGGGCCCTGGCCACCCAGGATCTCAGGGGATGGAGAATGAAAAACACAAATGTGATTGTTCAATGTTGTTTACTTAACTATAGGCATATATATAAATTACTTAACTAATTTTGGGAGAAATTTCAGTGGAGGGGGGACTGATTGCCTCCATCCCCTTCATTATGGCCTTAGCATCTTACTCCCCAGCAGGCGCCCAGAATGGGTACCCTGGGTTGGCACCCCAATGATTCAGTCCGGGAGAGAACGACTCTGGGACTGGAGTCAGAGGTGAGTACATACCCTGCGCAATTTGTTGAGCAGCTCCGGGATTCCAGCCAAGCGTTGCGTAGCACGCTGGTAATCACGGTACTGGAGCACCAGCTGCACCATCTCAGGATCCCCTGTGCTTACAGCCTCCTGCAGAACTGTGGTGTGGGCAGACACATGCTGAGCCATCAACACTGCAACTCCCATACACTCCCCAGGTCCAACCCCATCCCAAGCCCAGAGCAGCCTTCCACCAGCCAGGATGCAGCTCTTACAATGGACTCGTCTGAGAGCCAAGGGCCCAGGCATCATCCTGGTGCTGCCCAATTCCCAGCTGATCTGCTACTGCACAGGCAAAGGGGAAAATCTTAAAACACAGGCCAGACGTATGGTGCAGGCAATCCACTTGATCTAGGCAACAGCCACAGGTGATCTACCAGGATCCCTCCCACTAGCTCTGGCCCCTGGGCCTGGCCCCCTCCTGCTGGTTCCCAGTTACAGGGCACCTCCATTTTAGGAGTGGAGAGGCCACTCCCCTCAGAGAGCCTTCCCTGCTGCACTGGAGGAGCTCTTCTAGCCCCGGTCCTCCCTGGAGGGGCTCCCTCGGGTGCCAGGTCTGCTCTCCTCGTCCGAGGTGATCTCCAAGGGGACTGTAATGTACCACTTGGCCAGCCCGCTGGTACAGTAGAAAAGAAGCAGGGGCGGCTGGGGAGAGGGCTGACTGGCTCCCTACAGCTCAGTTCCCTGAACAGAGAGGCTGCCCACTTTGAACTGGCCCTGGGCCCAGCCATATTCCTGCCTCCTTCTCTCACCAAGTCTACCTGTTCCAACATCCCCCATCGCCTTATCTTCTCCACCCCTGCATACCTGTCCAACCACTAGCGTTCTCCTGACCCACGTTGGCATTGTGACGCAGCAGTGCCCGGGCCGACTCCAGGTTTCCCAGGGAGACAGCCAGCTCCAGTGGGGTCCGGCCCCGTGGGTCCAGCAACTCGGTGTTATGCTGTAAGAGAACTGTGGGGTTAGCATCCGAGATCCGTTCCTACATGGGATAGGAAGTTTGGAAAGGCACCCTAGGACTCTTGCATGGCCTTGCTAGAAATCCATCCCCCAACCTTGCCCTAGGCTCTTTCTGATCCTCAACAATACAGTGGTGAGGCTGTTGTGGAGTTTCTCATGGTGCAAGGACCTGTGTTGACTGCACTTTCCCCATTGCTGTCAGTGGAGAAAATGCATGGAACATAGGTCCTTGGCCCCTAGTGCTGGCTTTGGTGAGGGGCCTGAGAGAGGTGAAAGAGGGGGAGAAGCAGTCCTGGTGCCAGAGGTTACTGGGGTCCACCTCCCTTCTGACCCATTGCACTTCATCGATGTCCATCTGTGGGGTTCCTGAACAGGGAGATGCAGGGTGGGAGGGTTATTTTCTATGGAGGTTATCAAGAGCAGGATAGGGTATACCTAGTACTTGTCCCTCACTCTCAAATACCTGGTGTCAGTGAAGAAGGGGAGCTGGGATATGTACAGGCAGGGTCATGGAGCACCCTGATGGTGTGGTGGGAGAGGGTTGGATTGGGGCTCATACATCTCACTCTCCACTGCCTAGTGCTGGCTGAGGTGATGCAAGGTAAATGCCAGTTTAATTACAGCAGCAGGGAGGAGGTAGACATCACTAACTGTTGTAACTAGTGTGTAAGTATCTGTCCCTTGTATCGTTCATTCTTTCTAGCGCCTGACTCTTTTGGGAGGGGGGCAGGGGGAGATGTGGAGAGGAGTCAGGGATGGTGCCGGTTCTGTAGGATGATGAAAGGAGATCTGGGGTTAGACGTACCCATTCCTGTCCCTTACCCAACTCAGCCTTCATTGCTTGGGGTGATAGAAAAGGAAGGAGTTTGGAGGATTGGAAGAGCTTGGGTAAGAGGCCTTCACTGACTTCTGTCCCATTCACAGCTTACTCTGTAGCACATGTCGCAGGTTGGGGGTTGTAGTGGATCGAGATGGACAAAAGGGTGCAGAGGAAGATACACAGGTTAGGGAGTGCTCCCAGTACCTTTCCTTGCACACTCTCGCTCCAGCACCTGGCATTGTTTGAAGGCAGCAGTGGATTGGGGTGGGCAAGGGGATGCAGTAAGGAGCACACTGGTTTGGAGGGGTGCTGGGTTTAAGAGGGTGCTCTCAGTACCTATTCCTTGTGTAGCTCACTTCCCAGCACCTTGTGCCAGCTGGGACTGGCTCAGGGTGGACAAGACGGTTGGGGGGGAAATGGCACAGGAATCCGGGGCAGTGCAAGGGTTTAGGGGTGCCCCTGGTACCTATCCCTTACGCAACTCACTCTCAGAGGCTGGTGCTGGTTGCGGGCAGATCGGGGCTGGCAAGAGGGTGCAGTGGGGAAGCGCAGGGGTGTAGGGGAGCACTGGAATCCGGGGGGCACTGGGGTGCAGGGGTGCTCCGGTACCTGTCCCTTGCGTAGTTCGCTCTCCAGCGCCTGGTGCCGGTTATGCCAAACGAGCAGGTGCAGGGGGAAGGCGTCTGCGATCCGGGCCATCCCGTCACCATGTCCCCGAGCCCGGCCGGGGCTCAGCTCCGATCCCGGCCCGAGGCCTCCGGGCAGCAACAGCGGCGGTGGCTCCCCCTACTCAGCGTTACGCTGGGTCCCGCTGCGGCGGTGGCGGGTGCGCTCCCGGGCGGGGAAGGGCGCGCGGCCTGGCCCGGGTTCGTTGCTGCTCCCGGGGCCGATGGAGCCAAAGAGCGGCGGGCGGGGAAGGGGCGGATCTCCGGGGCGCGGGGAGGAGACAGTGGCGGGGGCGCGGAAACCAGGACCGGCCCCTGCACCCTTCCCAGCCAGTCCGGCTGATGGGGCTGGGGAGCGCCTAAGGGATACGGGCCGGGCCTTTCTACAATAGCCTCTACTCCTAAAGCACACAGGCAACGTCGCTTTTAGGATTACACTGCTTTTAGGGTTAGTGGTTACACTGCAGCGGCAGATGTGGAAAAGCGGGGAATCAAGGGAAAACGTGGCATGTAGGCCCAAGTTACCTAAACCTAAAGCATGAGGAAGAAAACACTAACTCTAGCTCCCCATCTGTAAAATGGTTTCCCCTACGTTCTCGCCTCGCTTGACTGTGAACCCCTGAAGGTGGGGACCTGTCCCTAATGACAGTCAATAGTTGTTCAATGCCAGGCACGTTGCCGGTGCTACACAACTAATAAAATATAATAGGCATAGGCAACACCACCTGCACAGGCTCCCCAAGGGGTGCTTAATAATTATAATTTGCATAGCGCCAGCAATGTGCCTGACACTGACCATTGTAATTAGAAACAGGTTCCTGCCTGAAGGAGTTTACAGTCTAGAATGGACAGGGGAAGGGGTGACAAAAAAGAAGGGCCGGAAAGGTTCATGAAGTTGAGAAATTGCATGTGCATGTGCTTGGCTTAGTCATGGGAGAAGGACAAGGGGGCAGCTCCTTCCCATTCACTTGTGAAAGCCTTTACTCCTACAAAATGGCAACAGTTCCACTGAAATCCAGCTTCTGGGAAATTCAAATGCCAGCAGAGAGTAGAGTGACATGGGGGAAGCCCCCTGGTTTGCTACTGACACTGGAGGGGATTAGCCCATGTCATAAACACCTTGAAAGCCATGTCCTCTCTGTCCTCTCACCCATTTTTTATACCACTAGGCATTAGTCTGTTTGGGTTTCTGAGGTCCCGTGCTGGCCAGCTGAGAGAAGGATGAGGGCTCAGGTTTTACAGCAAGATGCAAGCGGTATCTCTGTCAGGGCCTCTGTGCTTGTCAGCACTCGTGGGTCACCCTGGCCAGCTCTGCCACTCTTAGGGAAACTGGTTTGGCTGGGGTGATGCAAATGCTGGGTGACATCCATCTATAGTGTTTCCTGTTTTGGATAGAGAGGAGTTTGTTTTGTTCATTAATCTCTGTCCAGATCTTAGGACTGGCACTCTGTAAACACAGGCCATTCCCTGGCATTGAGGATAATAGTTGCTTAGGGCAAGAAAAGAGGAGGAATCTTGGAGCCAACCAAAACAATAAAGAGGCAGAGTGGAATCAGTAGAACTGGTCAGGTTCAACCTGACTCTGAGGCCATGTTCTGATGAGCAGTTAATTGAGTTGGGTCTTCTGCTTTACTCCTGAAGTGTTCACACAGAGTACTAAACTGACATAATTCAGGAGTAGGAAGGGAAGTACACATACATATTCCTCTTCTTTAGCTTGTATTCCTATAAGCAACTGTTTGTGTGAACAGTTATCGTGAGTGTAGCGATCATGGCTGAGGAATGGTCTTGGCTAGGAATTGATGCAATACCACTTCAGTTTTCACTGTTTGTCAGAATGCTACTGAAGTGGAGTAATTAATTCCATTTAATTAAATTGAAGTAGTTACTTTGGTTTATGCTACTTGCCTGAATGTGGCCTCAGTAAGTGCCAGGATCTTCAATGCTTTCAGGAGGCAAATGACATATTTTTGCTTATGGGAATGATGCCTCTATTCCTAACACATCGTTCTTACTGCTACGTGGGCCAGTACCGATTCCAAGGGTATCATGTCCCCTACTAAGCCTGCACCCATCTACAGTAACCCCCTACAACCACACTGGGAATCAGGGCCTGCCCTGCAAACCCAATCTCTCAGCTCTTGATCAGTTTGTGAAAGTCCTGCCCAGACTTAGCCCTGCAGGCTGTGTGCCGGCAGGGGGGAGGGGGGGGGGCATGCCAGGGATGCCAGTTGGAAACAGTAGCCTGTTTGTCTCACGGTATTAGAGTTCATTAAATCTATGTCTCCATAGGAGATCCACTCGCTCCCTGTACTTCCCACCCCCTCATTCCCTGCTGGAGGCCTTGCTAACTCCGCTGTGGCTGCTACGCTGAGGTTTCAAAAAGAAGGGGCCCTGTGGAGCAGCTGGGGTGGGTGGGTTCTAAAATGAGGGATGTTCTAGGGACTGTGAGTAAGAGTTCAGGGTTGTAGTTTGTGTTGTAACAAATTGGTGGCTGTTTGGAACTGGAGCTTCCCATTTAAAAAACCCAGTGAGTCCCCCAGTGATTGGGAGTGAAAGACACAGCCAAGTTGTTCCAAATTGAGCCAGCAGGGAAGAGCGACACCCAATAAGAGGGGGATGGGGAAGACATCCAAGGGTGTAGGGACAGGCAGTGCAACTGCAGAGGCCCACGGCCTCCCTTATAGGGGAGCTCAAGAAGGGGTGGTGGTATTCCATCATAACTGTCACCATAGAAACCTCAGTGCCCAGCAGGACGGGGGATTTTCCCTGGCCCCAGAACCTGAAGCAGGGGATTCATCTGGGCCCCAGGCAAGGGAGACCAAACAAGGGGAGGGGCTTATTGGTACAGGTAGCAGAGGCGGATGGGGGTGTGTGTGTACAAAGGTCAGAGGGCACCAGGAAATCTTAGTTTCCTCTCACGCTTAATGCAGGGCCCTTGTTACACTCCTGGGAAGGGGAAAGGGAACATAGGGAAGCCTAGTAGGGGAAGGGGTAAAAACCTGCTTCTTCCATTGGGCTTCCTCGAGCTCCCCACTATCATAGAATCATAGAGTTGGAAGGGGCCTCAGGGGTCATCTAGTCCAACCCTCTACTCGATGCAGGAAATCCACAGCTAAAGCATCCTTGACAGATGGCCATCCAGCCTCTGTTTGAAAACTTCTTGCAAAGGAGAGCCCACCACCTCCCTAGGCAATTTGTTCCACTGTTGAACAGCTCTTACCGTTAGGAAGTTCTTCCTAATGTTGAACTGAAATATGCTTTCTTATAATTTGAGACCCTTATTTCTAGTCTTGATCTCAGGGGCAAGAGAGAACACGTCTTTGCCATTCTCTCTGTGACAACCTTTCAGGTATATAAAGACGGCAATCATGTCTCCTTTTCAGGGGCAACTGTAGAACAACTAGTTTGGGGAAGCAAAGAGGAGGTGGCAAAGACCATTATTAGGGGAGCAACAATTTGCTATACATTAAATAAACTTTATAGAATGGAGGTAAATGTTAATTTACCTTATTAATTACTGTGCTTTACAGTTTGCTGTGTAGCTCCAGTCTTGTGGATGGGGTAGCGAAATGGGTAGTGGGAAATATTTTGTGGGAGTGTATGCTACCCCTTGGAGTCATCCATGCTCCTCTTAGTCTTCACTTCTCCTGGCCAAACATACCAAATTCCTTCAACCTTTCTTAATAGGACCTTAGTCTCCAGCCCCCATACCATCTTTGTTGTCCTTTTAACCCATTCCAATTTGTCAATGTCCTTTTTGAAGTGAGGCACCCAGAATTGGACACAGTACTCTAGATGAAGTCTGACAGTACAGAAGAGTGGAACTATTACTTCTTGTGACTTGGAAACTATGCTTCTGTTAATGCAGCCTAAAACTGCATTAGCCCTTTTTGCAGCTGCATCACACTGCTGACTCATGTTGTTTGTGATGAACTACAGTGCTTATATCCTTTTTGTATGTACTGCTGCCAAGCCAGGTATCCCCCATCCTGTACTTGTGCATTTGATTTTTCTTACCGAAATGCAGAACTTGCATTTATCTCTGTTGAAATTTCATTTTGTTAGTTTGGGCCATTTTCCAATCTATCAAATAATTTTGAATTTTCTTTCTTTCTTCTAAAGTGTTAGCTATGCCTTACACTTTTGTGTCATCTGTAAATTTAATAAGCATTCCCTCTACTCCTTCATCCAAGTCATTAATAAAGATTTTGAACAGTACTGTGCCCAGCACAGAGCCCTATGTTACCCTGTTCCATACCTCCCTCGAGCCACTGACGAGCACTCTTTTGAGTGCTGATAGACTGCTCCCCTAAGTTTCTCTTTATACTGCCTTTTCTGTCAAGATCCCCTTCCTCCTCTTGTAACTAAGCTAAGAATATGCAGCTTCTCAGCTTCATGAATGTATCTCCATCTCTCCCTCTGCTCCCCACCCCCTTGTCCATCCTAGATAGCAAACCCCTTGGGGCAGGGACCTGTTTCTAATCATGACTGCACATTATTGGCAGTATACAAATTCAATTCTTTTATCTAGAACCTAGGAGTCCAGACTGGGCCTGTTAGGAAATTTGGGGCCTGACACATCCTGCCAATTATGATTATTATTATAAGCATTTATATAGCGCCAGCGATGTACCTGGCGCTTTACAAAAAAAAGCTAGACATGGTCCCTCTCAGAGAGCTTATGGGGGCTCCCTACTTCCCATCATGTTTTCAGATACATTGCTGGAGACCATACTGGGTCTCTATTTACATGTTACTTGCAATTATTTTTACTCATATTTGAATGTTTATTAAGAAGGAAGTTTAGGGGGGGTGGCATAATTGTGCCCACCCCCATTCTTCCCTCTCACCAGGCCTGGTTCTGACTGCAAGGCTGAGACTTTAATCAAAGATCCAGGGTCCCCTGAGGCCAAGAAGAACTGAGAAAAAGATGGGTACAAGGTTATTGGAGGAGGGGTAAACAGGTGTCCGTGGAGGTTTAGTCTGTACAGGATAGCACAACCAGCAGAATTGCCCCAGAACTTGCTTGTAATTGAACCCTTCATTCCCAAACTTTGTTGCTTCTGCTGGAACCTTCCAACTCCTCTCACCTATTCCTGGTTTGTATACACTACCAAGGCTCAGAGTGTGCCCACAGGGGTCATTCCCCACTACTCAGAAATGGAGACCTTTAGCACAGCACAGGGGGAATAGAAATGTATGAGGCTGCAAGTCAGGAGTGATGGGTATTGGCACTTGTGAGTATTAATAATTATTTCTGTAGCACACGCAATGTGCCTGGCCACGGCCAGTCATATTTAGAGACAGGTTCTTGACCCAGTAGCTTACAATCTAGAATGGAAAAGGGGAAGGACAGGAATACATTCATGAAGCTGAGAAGTTGCAGGTGCACAGGCTAAGCTTAGTTACAAGGGAAGAGGGGGAAACAGTATGAAAAACAAGCTGTAGGGATGAGGCACTATGGAAAACCTGATGGAAGAGGTAGGTTGTCAGGAGACATTTGAGGGAGTTCCAGGCATAGGGTGGCAGAGGAGGAGTGAAGTTCCCAAGTGGAGCACAGCAGGAAATGAAGGAAGAAAGATATTGGGGAACAAGGTCATGAAGAGCCTAGAAGGTGAAGAAAAAGAGTTTGTGCTGGGCGTGAAAGGGGAGAGGGAGCAGAGGAGCTGAACTTCAACTGGAATAGACCCACCTCTTCCGCTCTGCCCTCCCCAACTCCTCGCTCCCCTCACCTAACTCCTGCTGACACCCTCCATCTAGTACAATCTGTTACCTGAGGTTTGTGTATTCATATCCTCACCACATGGACCAACCAGCCATCATTCTTGATGTAACCAAGCCAAGCGCGTGCACCTGGGACCTCGCATCTTCATGAATGTTACACTCCTTGTCTCTCCGTTTCCCTTCCTTTGTCTCCCTCCCCTGGTCTCTTGGATTGTAAGCCCTAGGGCAGGGACCGTATCTATTCCATTACACCAGATACATTGTAAAGCACCAGATACATTGCTTGTGCTATATAAACGCCTGCTAACAACAACAACAAAGGGATGGTGGGCATTTGCTTTTGGGGAAATGAGAGGTATCCAAGGTGGGGGAGAGGTCCTGAGGCTGGAATAGTAAGTGCCTGCAGAGTAGGATTAGGGGCATCAACAGAGCTGTGGGCAAAGCCTATTGCACTGTGCTTTGCCTCCCATGTAGGGTCCTTGGCTCATCCAAGCACTAGATTTACTTCCTTTCAAACCCTGTGCTGCAGCGTCAGTGGGAGGGGTGTGACTGCAAAGACAGAACTTTGCTTTCTGGCTGCTGCACCATCATAGGGAAGAAGGAGGAGATTGCAACACCAATTGCTTGTCATGAAACTCCACTGATGTTGGCTTGAGGTGGTGTGTTTGAAACCATGGGCCCAGCACGACAGAAAGGACCTAGCTTATCAGGGATTCCCCTGCCCCTGCCTCCATTTTCTGGTGCTGGATTGGAACCTGCATCCCCTGGGAGTGGCAGGGACCCATATTCCAATTCCCTCCCTAGCCAAAAGCCTAGTTCTGCAGCCCTAGGGACATGCTCTCTGATGAGTACAATAAAGCCAACTGGTCCCCATCATCTCTGAGGACAAGTCTGATTTACACAGCTCTCAGCCCAAGACAGCTCAGTCCAGGTTTTCCAGCCCAACCCTGCAGACCTGAGTATTTCTGAGGCCTGACGGTATTGCACCCTGCCAAGTATCGGGGCCTATCAGAAAGGCGAGGGGTGAAGTCGTGCACGATGATGTCATCCAGCACTCACTCCATTTCCAGTGTAAGCCCCACCCCTTTGCAGAATGCCATGACATCAGAGTTTTCAGTTTGGTCCTGTGGGGTTCACTAGATTCTCCTCCTGTTCTGTATCTCTCCATAAAATCCATCAGCAATTCCCTTCTGAGTGCCATCGCCCTTTTCCCCCTAAGAGTTTTGGAGAAGCAGTCTGGCCTATTTCCTCCCCTCCACACTCCTGGCAGGGGATCAGCTGAAGCTCGGAGATAAGGCTGCAGACTGATGGCATATCTGACTGCCCAAAACAAGGGTAAATGCCCCCAAATCTGACCACATTTTGTCCCTAGCACCATGCATGCTGCTTTGACCTTCTCTCTAATACAGACTTAGGGAAAGAATGGGGCACTGAGGGGCAGACATGAATGTATACAGAATAGGAGAGATTAGATTTTTGGCTTTTTTATTATAAAAACTCAGTCTTTTTCTCCACTCGTTAAAATCACATTCAAAAATCAGCAAAAAATCCATAATAACCCAGAGAGAGACGAACTAGAGATCAATATTTACAGACACTGCAGGGAGGGAGGGGCTCTGCTTCACTACTCCCCTCCTGCAGAGAGACCATCCCAGAGGAAAATGGGGAGTCAGTGGCAAAACCAGGCAAAACTCATCACGTGGGGGAGGGGACATGCAGCAGAGGCAGGATGCATGCGGTCAGGACACGAGACCACAGGCAGGGATGGGGCCCAATCCCCAGGCCAAAACCCCATTCCCCCAAACCCTCTCCCTTATTCCAAAGGGATTTGTTTGGCAAAGCTGGGGAAGGGGTACAAGGTTACTTCATCCTGAGATCTCCCCCACCTCTGTGGGAGAAATCCTAACACTGCTGTGGGAGAGGGAAGCTGCAACACCGGGGGAGTGTGGGTGGGGTGTGTGTGTGAGGGGCATGGCAGCAGACCCAGCCTGGCCCATTGGCACAGAGGTATTTACACAGAATCCCTTGGTGTTGGCACACTGCCTCCACCTGACTGAGCAGCTCTCCTCCCTCCTGCCCTAATGGGCTCCAAGCAGAGGGCACAGGCAGCTCTTTTGGCACAAAACCTGCTGTCCATCCCTCCTCCCATGGCAAAGTGGGGTAGAAATCAGAGCAGCAGAGCATGCATCTCTCTTGTCCCAGGAAGAAGAGCCAGACACATGGCACAGACAGGGCAAATCATGGGCAGGGCACTGGACTTGGATTTAGCTTTGGTCATGGGGAGCACAGGTTTGATGATTTTCTGCCAGGCTAGAGATGGGCACAAAGTCACCTTGCAATTTGGCACAATTTAAAACAATACCTTGGAAGGGCCGGGACGGCCATGGGCTGCAGGTCAGGGCTGGAGGGCACTGGTAGCACTGAGAGAGTGGGGTCAGACGCAGGGCAGCTGTGGCTTGGGATTGGAGGCAGGAACCTGGGCTGCCTTCATTTCAAATCAGAGAATGGGCTATTTACTCAGAGCTGTTGATTGTCCAGCAGGGGGGAAAGAGACCAGTAAATCGGGGTCTGCCCCTTCTCTCCCAAGAGCCTGCCAGTCAGTGCTGAAAGAGAGAGGAGGGACAGGTGTGGGGCAGTTAGCCCTAGGCCTCAAATCTGATGGGGCTCAGAGTTGGCCCCTTTCTCCCCTGCATCTAATATGAAGGAGACCAGAAAGAGAAGCCCTAGGGCAGGGATGAAGAACCTCTAGTCCATGGGCCAAATCCAGCCCATGGCTGCCCCCTTTTTTTTTGGTGCCTCTTTCCAATTCCTGAATCTGGCCCATAGATCCACTCCTTACTCTCAAGTACTGAAAGAATGAGCTCAGGGGAAGGGAATGGAGAGGAGGGCATGTGCTCAAGGACAGGGGATGGATCCGTGGCATAGATCCATGAACTGGACCTCCCCCTACCGCCATCATGAGCTCACCCCTCAATATCCCCACCCCAACTCCTATCCAACTGGCAGAGCTTGTATTAATTTCCCTCCTACGGGCCACTCGGCAAAAGATTCCCCACCCGTTTTGAGGGGAGGGGCCTCACATGGCACTTTGCCCTGGGCCCCCAGAAATATCTTGGTAGCCCCGCAACTAAGGAGAGCCACAATTTACATACTTCCTCTCACCTCCACCAGCACTGCCCCACCCCTTTTGCAATACAGGCCAATCCTGAGCGAGAGGCACAATGGCCAAACACCTTATGGTCCTGGGGTGATGGGTCTCTCCGAAGTCTATCTCCCAGCTCCCTTCATCCTGCCTTCCTAAGTGACACAGACCACAACATGGGCTCCACCAGACCCTAGTCCTGAGAACCAAGCCTCCTCCAGACACCCAGAGGGGCAAGGCCTCAGCTGGTAGGACATTAAGTGCCAAAAATAAACTCCCTCCCACCCTTGGTCCTGCTAGGAGGTGGGGCCAACTCCTGCCTGCCTCAGCCCACTGGGCCCCCCTTCTCCTTGAGGGGAATTCATCCCCAAGTGCTGGGGGTGGGAGGACAAACCTGCCCTGCCCCCTGGATTCCCCACCCCCCACTGTAATATCTGGGGGCGGGGGTGGACATCACAAACAATCAGCAAAGAGATGGGGGAGGGCGGATAAACCCAGCCGAATAAATTAAAGACGGGAGGGGGCTGGGGAGGGTGGTCAGAGGCCATTGGTGCTGCTGCTGCTGCGTTGGATGAGCGGCACTTTGCTCAGCTCCACCACTGGCGAGCGTGGCTTGTGTTTCATCTTGGGCACCCGCTGAAGCAACTGCTGGGCTTCCTGATAGGCATCGCGCACCTCCTTCTTCCACTGCAACAGCTCTGGTTCACTCTGCGGGAGAGGGGCCAGACTTATCAGGGGAACAGCTGACCAGGACATGAGGAGGGGAAAGGGATAGCTTTGTTGGTGGCCCATAAGGAGGTGGCAGTGGCTCAGCAACTGAAGATCTGAGGTAGGGTCCTGAGCCTATGGCTGTTGGTAGGTTTTAGGGTAAGGTCACAGGAGCACTGAGATCACAGCGCCTGTCCACCTGTATAGCAGAGATTGGAAATTCCCTCCAGCTGTGACTATTTGGCTGAAATGTGTAGTCTAAGTGTGAAGGGTATCCCACTCCCTCCCATGGCAGCCTGTTGGGGTGGTTAATCACCCTCGCCGGCAACAAACTGTACCACCTCATTAATTTGATTTCCTCCAGCTTTAACTCCCAGCTACCAATTCTGGTTTTGCTGCCATCAACTTTCTCGTGGGCTTGGAGAACCTCCTTAGCCCCTTGGTCCTGGAAGACCAAATGACCCAGCCTCCGGGGCTACTCCGAGCAGGGGACAAGGGGATTTCTGTGCTCTTGGGCTCTTCCCCTGGGCAGCCAGAGGTGGGCACTCACATCACACTGCAAAATGAACTGCTTGCCCCCTCGGATCTTGAGTAGGATGCACTTTCGCTCCTTGATTTGGGTCTCCTCCACTGACTGGATCTCCTCCATGGTGAGCAGGGACTGCTGTGGGGGGGGGGGGGGGGAAGGGCATCAGTCAAAGACAAAAGAGCCAAAGCCAGCCCCACTACAACCCCTTCACATGCACTACATCTTCCCTTTAGCCTATTCTCCCACTGCAGCTCTCCTCACTGCTCCCCCCCCCCACAAAGAGCAAGCCCTCACACCAATTCAGCCCCCAGCCCCCCAACCTTTGCCTCACCGGAGACTCGCCCTCCCCACGCCACTCCAGTCGATTGGGGAAGAGGTAGAAGTATCGCCTCTGCCACTGTGTCAGGAAGGGGTTTCCCATCTTGGACATGTAGCCATGCATGATGCAGTCCTTGCCCAGGGCGTAGTCTGTGCAGGGGGTGGTGGGAGAGAGAGAGAAAGAGACTGTCAAAACAGCACAGAGCAAAAAAAAAAAAGTACACCCCCAGCAGAAGGTGCTGCTGTAGGGAGCAGGGCTGGCTGTGGAAGGAGCTCCCACTTACTGTAGTCACTGCCAGCAGGGGATGCGTTAGGGAGCAGGGCTTGAACACCAACACTAGGAGAAGCTCCAACCTATTCCAGCTGCTGCCAGCAAGAGGCACTGTGGGGAGCAGGGCTGGAAGCCTGGCTGTGGGAAGGGCTTCTAGCATGGCTGCAGGGCTGGCTGGGGAAGTCTCTGCAAGCAGGGGGCACTCACCTTCCTCATGGCCCAGCTGCTTGTTCTTAGCTCTCTTGCGGGCTTCCAGCTTGTCGGTCTCAGCATTGACAGTGTCAAAGACGGTCTCTGCCACCTCCTGCTGCCAGCGCTCTGAGATGGTGAGTGGGAAGTTACGGTACAGCTCCTGGTCACTGTCCAACAGCTGAGATGGGGAGCAGGCAGAGTCATCATGGGGGTTTGGGGTAAAAATTGCCCTGACCCTTTCTCGCCAAGACGTCCTAATGGGGAAAAACTGCTCCTTCCTCGACCTTGCCCCAGCCCCTCCCACTTCTAGCCTAGCTCTTGCCTCACCTTCCTTGCACACCCTCTGGACCGTCCCTTTCCCTCACCATCACCAGCTCAGACCTTCCCCCATCACAAACCACCTCAGCTCCTTCTAAGCCACCCCTCTTCAGCTCAGAACCCCCCCCCCCCTTTTCCAGGAGAAGCACCCCTCCCTGATCTCAGAGTTCTTCCAGTAACACCTGAACCCAGCAAAGCCACTGCCCCTACTAGCCAACACTCCCAGCATTGGGGTGCAGTGTCAGGTCCTAGAATCCCTCCTCTCAGGCACTTTCCTCATCTACCTGCCACAATGTCTCCATCCCCAGTGGGCAGCTTTCAGCTGAGTCCTATAGGAAACCCCACCCCAGTGACAGGGTGTGGGACTTCAGTATCCCACCAATGCTAGGTTTCTGTTTCAGCTGTCCAGCAAGGGGTGTGTGGGGGAAATTCCCCTCTTGTACCTTGATTCCTTTTGTGTCCTCTTCATCAAAGGAACCGATGTCGAAGGCATCGGCTGCATTCACCTCTCCACGTGGAGGGATCAGGGGTGGTGGGTACTGTGGGGGCACAGTGGGGGGGGGGGAGGTTTAGAGAAATCTGGAAGGGGCAGGGATTGGCTCCTGCCATGCCCCGTGCTGCTCGCTAGAGCTCCACCCTTCCCACAAAGCAGTAACCAGCCTCTCCCACCAGCCTGATTCCAACCTGGGAGCCCCTCTCACCTTCTGCAGGAAAACCATCTGCCAGTCCAGGTTATGGAAGAACGGATCCTCTTTCACCTCCTGCGCCCTGCAGGGGAGAGAGCACAGAGGTCATTGGGCATTTGCTGTCCCAGCTTAGAAGGGCTGGGTTCCTGCACAGGGTTTCCCTGGCAAAGGGGTGGCAGGAAGCACAGCCAAGCATTCTCTGCTGCGGGGGAAGCGCAGAGCCTGATGCAGGCCCCATCAGGTGCACAAACTGCTCCCTGAAATCTCACATAAGAGCGAGCTCCTGGCTGGCCAGGGACTGGAAGGACCCTGTTCCCAGTTACAGGGTGTGGCTGGAGCACATGATAACTGTCCTCACAAGGCTTGGTTGCAGTGAGGAGAGAAAGAGAGAGCGAGCGCAGCCTGGACTCACACCACAGGCCGGGCTAGGCCTAGAATATAAAAGTCCAAGAGAGCCGAAAGCCACCCGAACCGCCTCCCTCCATTTCTGTCCTAAGTGCAGAATCTGGGAACCAGGACTCTATTGGAGACTGGACTGGAGCCAGAGAAGCTGGCAAGGAAGGATGGAAAGCCTGCAAATGCCAGCAGAGGAAGCCTCAGAACCCGCAAGAATCATAGTATGGTGTTACGTAAAGATGGGAGAAGCATTTATATAGGCGCTTCATGGTGAAGAGCAGCAGGACATTTACTATAGCCTGGGTCCTGTTCGCTTTATGCTGCTGGGATCACAGGACTTTAAAACAGAGTTTGGCACTTGATCAAACTGTTCAAGAAATTGCTGCCGGCACCTCGAGCTCATGGGGTCTCCTCCTGCCACAGTGGCCAAAGAAGAGCATTCCACTAGAGAGAAGCCTCTCCCCTAAATGTGCTATTTTGTGAGAGTTTTTTTTTTTTTTTTTTTTTAAAGAAAGAAATGGTGCCCAAAATTAATGAAACGGCATGCTAGGATCTGGCATTTGTATTCCAAATTTACCCAATCTAGTTGATCTGCATCATTTCTTCTACTCATAGATATTGGATTTTTCTACTTGCAGAATTTGGATTTATTTTTTTTGAATAATACACCCCACTGCATCCCCAGCCCCACCCAGACACCTCCTCCTTCAGCCCTTCACCCCAACAGAGACTCACCCGTGGCCCATGCAGCCCAGGCGCCGGTTGACGTCTCTCTGGAGCAGCCCCTCCAGCAGGGAGCGCAGCTGGGATGAGAAGGTGTCCGGCAGCTCCACAGGCTGTTGAAGGCGGGGGGAGGGAAAGGGTTAAGGCATGCAACCACCTCAGTACAGCAGCTAATCCCACACAGTCAGCAGACCCAAGGCCTATGGAGACAATTGCTCTGGTCCTACGGGAAGGGTCATAGAGCCACCCCTCTATTTCTCTGGTGTTACTGCCTTGGGATCCTGCCATGTTGGCGGAGCAGGGTCATGCAGTGGGAGTCTCTTACTTGCTGCAGCTGTGGGGACAGGATGTCAGCACCAAACCTGAGCTCCGAGGTTAAAGGAGAATTCTCACTAGGGGCTTCGTGGGAGCTCAGTCACATAGACACTGTCACAGCCCCACTCAGGAGAGAGCAGCAGGGAAACACCCCCTCCCTCCCACTTCCCCTCAACAGAGGGCAGCCCTCCCCACGCACTCTCCTCACCTTGCTGGCAGCAGACAGTTACATGCCCCTCTCCCTCCCATAGTCCCACTGACAGGGAACCAGCAAACGTACACAGCTGAAGCTAGTAGAGAGCAGTCCTGTCTGTATACCCAGCACCCCATGCAACAGGCGGTAGTGGGTACACACACATTCACACTCTATGGAGACGTCAGCTCCCACCTGTAATCTGCTACCACCAGCAGCTTGCTCCCACACTCGCTTTGCACACAAACCCGTTGCTGCTTTCTCAGCTGCCTCTCTTCCTGGAGCTCCCTCCAAACCCCCGTATGACAGTTTGCTGTCCTCCTCCAAACCCCCGTGACGCCTTCAAAGCCTAACACCTGTTAGGCAGTGGGTGTGCTACAACCACTGCCTTGCATAAAGTGATCAAAGACTGTCTCATTGTAATTCTGTGCGTGTGTCTGTCCTGGTCATCCTGTCACCTACACCTACAGTAATACATGGACCTTACAGGCTAATCTGAAAAAAATAATAATCAAACAACCAAACCGGAGCAACATGGTAATCCAGAGACGGACAACATTCTGAATCCCACATTGGGGCCTAGGCACTCCCACCAGGAAGCCCCCGACAGGCTAGCAAAGCACTGTCAGCATCCACACCAGAAACCAGCCATTAGAAAGAGACAGCCCCAATGAACCCATGGATAAAGCTTTTGGCAGCATCCTCCAGTCAGGCCTCCCTCTCAATTTTGATCCTTGGGGGTCTCTCGGGCTCCCTTTGGAGATTGTGGGGAGAGGAAGTGCCTTTCCTACATTCGACAGCAGGGAGGGAAGGCTGGGAAGTGGCCTCCTCTCTCAGCCCCACACTGCTGGGTTCCTGGGAGCAGGCTGGTAGACCTGAGAATCTGCAAGTTTGGTTTCCGGGGCTGCTTGTGAGGGGATGTGCAGTGCCCAGTCTGGTATGAGATCTCCTATGTCCTGCCCACTCCAGCTCTGCTCCTGCCAGTGCTTAATTTATATAAAAATGAATTACAGGGGCCCAAACCTGCCTCGCAAGCCAAATCCCATACCCTGAAACTTGACAGAACAGGAAAAGGAACCCTGGTCTCCAACTAGTCATCCAATCACTAGACTAACCTGCCTCTCTACAGCTGAATATAAAACAGGAGTTCTTGTGATTGAATCTACATGATGGCCAGCACAGGGGAAGGGGAACAGACGTCATTCATGAAAACCAAATAAACCATGCAGGGTTCTTCTGGCTCATTTCTAACCCTGAAATGACCAATATCAGCCTCACACATTTCTGGATGCACTCTCCTAGTGGGAATATTTCCTGGGGCTCAGTCCCCCCCCCCCCGCTCCCAAATTAAGCCCTTGCTGCTGCCCATTCCTTTAAGCCGGAGCACAGAGATAGCATGTCACGGGCACAGGGCAGCCTCCCTGGAGTGGATGCGTCACAGCAAACATGTACATCTTAGTGGGAACCCTCAGTCCAACCCGTTTTGCTTTATGGGAGTGAACTCTTGGATGCAACTGAATACAGTAACTGGGATAAAACCTCCCGCAAAAAATCTTACCATCGGCAGCTTGGCAAGCACACACTGTGCACAGAACCAGCCCAGCTCCCCTGCCACCTCAGCTAGAGCAATCCCACCTCCCTCCATTGCAAAACACCATAACAAACACAGTAAGTGCCATAGTGGGTAAGACCAATGGTCCAACGACTGACAGTAGCCAACCCCGGTTACTCCCAGCTCCCAATAGTAAGAGGTTAAGTTCCCCCAAACCTACCCAGCTAATAGCTGCTAATGGACCTATCCTCCAGAAACTTGTCCAATCTTTTTTAAACCCAGATGTGGCCTCGACCACATTTTCTGGCAACAAATTCCAGAACTTAATTGTGTGTTCAGTGAAAAAATACTTGCTTTTATTTGTTTTAAGTCTGCTACCTGTTAGTTTCATGGGGTGTCTTCTAGTAGTATTTGAGAGGGTAAGTAACCCCTCCCTATTTACTCATTCCACACCACTCATGAATTTAGAAAATTCTATCATATCCCCTCTCAGTCAAGCTGAAGAGCCCCAACCTATCCCGACTCTCTTCACAGAGGAGTTGTTCCATCCCCCTTATCATTTCTGTTGCCCTTCTCTGTACGGTTTCTATTTCTACTATTTATTTTTTTACGATGGGGCGACCATAACTGCACGCAATACTCAAGGTGCAGATGTACCATAGGTTTATATAGTGGCATTATGATATTTTCAGTTTTATTCTCTAGCCCCTTACCAATAGTATGTAACACGGTTTGCTTTTTGACAGCTGCTGCATGCTGAGCTGAGGATTTCAATGTATTGTCCACAATGACTCCAAGGTCCTTTTTTTGAGTGTTAACTCCTAATTTAGAGCCCAGCATTGTGTACATATATTTTGGATTATTTTCCCCTATGTGCATCACTTTGCACTTGTCAACATTATATTTCATCTGCCATTTAGATGTCCAGTCACCCAGTCTTGCAAGATCCTCCTGCAATTCTTCACAGCCTGCTCATGTTTTAGCTACCTTGAATAACTTTGTCTCATCTGCAAATTTGATCTCCTTACTCCCTTTTCCAGATCATTAATACATTCAACACCACCAGTCCCAGTATAGATCCTTGGGGCACACCACTATTTACTTCTCTCCATTACGTCCTTTTTTCTATCCTTTAACCTGTTACCAATTCACAATAGGACACTTCGTCCTATCCCATGACTTTTTAATTTCCTCAAGTCTCTCTCATGAGGGGACTTATCAAACATTTTCTGAAAATCCAGATATACTATGTTGACTGGCTCACCCCAATCCCCATGCTGATTTACACCCTCAAAAATTCCAATACATTAGTGAGGCATGACTTCCCTTTGCTAAATCCAAAGACTACATGCAAATAAAGGGACTGTGCTTTCATTTCACTGCTTCCTGGGCTACAGGAAATGCCAACCCACCAGAGTCTAATGGAATGAACAATACAAACGTAAAATGCCAGACCAGCAACTAACACCCTAATGTACAAGTCACTGGGATGGGCATATCTACCCCAGTGCCACCCTGAGTTGCCACAGGTCTCTGCACAGAATGATTTCCGTAGCAGATACCTCCCTACAAAGGCTAGGGGGTGGAGGGTTGAACCCGAGTCGAGTAGGACATGGTGCTGCTATCCTAGGGTCTAAGTAGGTCTAGAATGAAGTAGGATGAGGTGCAGTATGCCAAAATATTAGCAGAACCTGAGTGGAACAAAGTGTGCTGAATTGGGATGCAAGGGGGCAGGGCCCAAGAGCACACCTGATGGCTCTCTGCTGGTGGGTAAGTGAATCAACATTGCACAGATGTGCTTACTGGACCCTGCCCCCTTTCCTCCCAGCTCTCTGCACTCCACTCCACCCTGACCCACCATTCCTTGGTCTCCCAATGTGTCACGGCTCTCTATCCCTGCAGTCTCCCCTAGTGACTTTCCCAGGGCAGAGGGACCCACACTGCCCCAGGCGAGGTGATGAAGGGCCTGGCCTGCACTGTCCAGGGAGAAGGAAGTAGGGTGGTGGTGGTGATGTGGCCCTCACAAGGTATTTTCAAAATGCCAGTGCAGCCCCCGGGACCGAAAAGATTCCCCACCCCCGGCGAAGAACACTGAGGCCCTGGTTCCTGGCTGGAACCTCCCTAGGCCCTATTACACCAGCAGAAGGCAGCCACATGTACACGCTCTATTGACGCTAGCAAGGAGCAGCAACAAGCACAGAAACTCAGGGAAAGGCTGCAGCCAACTGTAGGTGGGAGGGCTAGGAGGAACCCTCCCCCCTCCAGGATGTAGGAGAATCTGAAGCACAGGGACCCAGAAGGTAAGAGGGACCTCTATGGTGGGGGTGGGATTGAGGATCCCTGGTCCTAAGTAGGCCACAGCTCCACTGTGCAGAGCTCACCATAGTGAGTGTCATACGGTCAATCTCATGCTTGTCCTTGGTCTTGTGCTGTCGGAAGGGGCTGTGCCTGAGAGAGGAGGGAGATGCATCAGAGTTGACGCCACATGTCCTCTATGCCCACCCTTCTAGGCTCCCTCCCACATCCCAATAGCTCAGCATCTCTCCCCCGATGCCTACTCCTCTCCCCAGTAGCTCAGCCCCTCCCGCAACCCCCCACTCCTCCCTACTCCAATAGCTGAGCCCCTCCCCCAAACCCCACCCCCTCTCCAATAGCTGAGCCCCTCCCCCAAACCCCACCCTGCTCCACTCTCCAATAGCTCAGCCCCTTCCCCAATGCCCATCCCACTCCCCAGCCCCTGCTCCTCTCCCACATTCAAATAGCTCAGCCCCTCCCCCAAAGCCTGCTGCACTGCTTCCCCTCCACCAGTCATACCCCTCCTCCCACTATCTCAGAGCCCCTCTAAACCTCAGTCTCTGACATCCAAGCCCCTTCCCTGTGCTGCTCACTCACCCCCGCAGCAGTTTGAAGAGCATGCAGCCCAGGGAAAACCAGTCAGCACTGCTGTCATAGGCCACACCCTTCTGCAGCACCTCTGGTGCCATGTACCCATGTGTGCCACTGTGGGAGCAGAGCAGAATAAGTATCATGGAGGGGACAGGAACTGCATGTTCCCAACAGGAGGCATCAAATGCCAACTACAGTATCTGCAATACCAGTCTCCCCTCCACAGCAGGAGGCACCAGAGCAAGTGGATACTCACACACTGGCGTGAGGCTTCTTTTTGGAGAAGTCGCAGGCGAGTCCCAGGTCAGAGATGCGGACGTGGCCGTATTCATCCAGCAAAATGTTGGCCGGCTGTGGCGACAGGAGGGGCAGTGAGCGCAAGCAGGAGGGGTAGGGGTTACACTATGGAGTACAGCCTATCACCTCTCACTGCAATCCCTTTGTGTGGACTGGGGACAATACAGCCTGAGGGGGAGGAAGAGCAGTTCTTGCACTGAGAATCACACCCCTGCAGTGGGAACGTGCCGATTGGGGAGAGGGTCATCCTGAGGCCATGATGAGCAGTTGTGGTTGGGGAGAGGAAAGCCTTGGAGGGGCACAGTTTTGCAAGGGGGCTCATCTATAGGGTGCAGTATATGGCAAAGCAGCTAGGGCCCCATGAGCAGGGATGTTGCTATGTTGGGGTGAGCCAGCCATGGGGTGGCAGTATAAAAGGGTCCCTGCGGCGGAGTGGGGGCCTGTGGAGCCGTGGGTCTGAAAGCCATGGTCTCACCTTGAGATCACGGTACACCACATAGCGGTTGTGCATGTGCTCCAGGCCCAGGATGATCTCAGCTGCATAGAAACGCATCTCCTCCTCAGAGAAGACCCCGTGCTGAGAGAGGTGATAATGCAGGTCGCCCCCTGGAGGAAGAGCACAAACAGCGTGATAAAACATGGCCTGGCCCTTGGCAAGATCAACGACAGGACCCTGTGAGGGGAGAAGGGGTCTCTCTGGGGCAAGGTGTGGGGAGGAGGCGGGGTTCCCATGGCTCTCACCGTTCATGAGGTCCAGGATAAAGCTGAGCTTGTCGGGCGTGTGGAAGGCGTATGACATGCACACGATGAAGGGGCAATCCTGGCGGAGATACGAGGGGCAGAGTCACAGCAGGGAGAGGACTAAGCAACAGCGTGCACCCCAGCACAACCCCACCCACACGACTGCTGCATGCGTTACCCACACTCCCCATGCAGCCCCCACCCACCCACCCCAAATATCCCTTGCACATGCTTCCTGCCCATTCTGTTCTCCACTCACATCACACCGCACAACCCAATTTGCATGCATTGCACCACACACTCGGGTCCATGCTCCCCCATCCTACACACCAGTTTGCTCCCTGCTCTGCAACCCCTGCAACCAGCATGTATTACACCTCTCCCCCATGATCTACCCCTTCTGAATACACAGCTCCACACCCTTATCTCCTACAGCCCACTAGCTAGCTTGCATCACACCCCCCTCCTGCACCCTGACTTCCTATTTGCATCCTCATGTCCACTCTGCAAACAAGCACTGTGCACACCACCCACACTCCCTGCTGTGTGCACTCCACTGCATTCCACATGCAAACCTCCCTTCCCCGTGTGACTTGCACCTCAAGTTCAGACATTCAAACGCCTCCCAAAGCTCAGCGTGCTCGTCCCAACCAGTACCACGTGAGCAGGTGCATCATAGACCCTCCTACATCCTCCAGTCATTCCTTCCCTGCCCACTCATCACAGGCCCCATCCTCTCTACTCTCCCCTATGCGGGTCCTCAGTAGCACCACGCCCCTGTCGAGGAGAGCTGAGCTCACCCCTGTGCTGACAAGGGACAGCATGATACGCTCATTCAGGGCCAGTGTCTCTCCCTGCTTCATCTTAATGCGCTTCTTATCCAGACACTTCATGGCATACCTGTCAGGGCAGAGAAAAAGGAATCCCCACTGATGAGGAGACACACACGCACCATTCCCAGGAGAAACCATACCCACCCTTTAATCTCCTCCACTCTGAGCCTTTCCTTAGTGTGGCCAGGACCAAGCCTCCCTTAGGCAGTTTGTTGCACTGAGGAGGATGTTGGTTTCAAAGCAGGCATGGTTGCTACCAGCCCCCTCCCCCACCCCCCACTGCAGGTGCAGGCTCTTCTCTGTCTGTGAAAGGACTGCCAGGAAGGGGTGTCTAGTGCCACAGCGCCCAGAGGGAACCCCAACAATAACTATCTCCTATCCTCGCTCATTACATTTTCCCTGTGTCTGCTTTCCGGCAGCCGTAGACCTCTCCGAAGCCGCCACGTCCAATGATCCGGTGCACACTGAAGTCATTCATGGTCAGCTAGGCAGAGAGAGGGAGATGGAAAGAAGTCAGCAGTAAGTATTGGGGTGTGCTTATGCTGCACCCCAATGTCACAGCTAGAACAGAGAGAGGGCACTGGGTTGGGACTCTGGAGACCCAGCTCTGCCTGACTCCCATGTCTAAGGCTGCTTCACGACATTCAGGGAGGGGCGGGGACTAACTCGAGTTTAACTCGTGTTAGCACCATCACGTGAAATCCCCTCTTGTGTGTGGGGGGGGGAGTTTTAGCGTTATTTCCCCGTTCTCCTGTATTTAAATTAATTAATTAATTAATTCAACGGGACAAAAGGAAAATAACGCTAAAACCTCTGTGCACATGAGTGGGGATTTCATGTGACCGAGCTAACGTGAGTTAAACTCTGAACATCGACAAGCACCCTAAGTCACAGCAGCTCACGTCTCCATCCAAAAAACAGACAAAACAATCCTCCCCTCTTGTTCCGATTTCACCCAGTTATACATAGCAACAGAAACACAGGCTGCATTTGTATTAGCCTACAGCTGCAACAACGCCTCTTGCAATTTATTATTATTTCTATAGAGCCAGCAATGTGCCTGGAGTTACATAAAGAAGCAAACTATGGCGGTGAGGAGTTCAGGAAGGCCTGGCAGAAGAGGTAGGTTCTTAGGAGGGAGTTTCATCCCAAGTCTCAAGTGACTGGGGCTTTTCCATCAGGCCCCAGTACCTGATGATTACCCCAGTCTCATGATTACAGGGGAATCTTGGCTCCCACTAAGAACATGGTAGTTTCCACGTATGAGATGGGGGGAGAGCTCGACAGCACCCCCACATAGAGATAAAATAAATACCTGAAGCAAATTTCACATCTAGTCAATTCACCCTTATTCATTTTGGTTCCAATGAAATGGACAAAAATCTCTATCCATTCCCCCTTTTGTCGGATATCCTTTTCAATTGCATTTTGGTGCTACAGCCAAATAGTCAGAAGACAACCAAAATAGCTGAAACGAAGTAACCAAAGCAGTGGCTCTGCCCATCTCTGTTTTGATTGTGGATATTATTCAGATTTTCCAATGGTTCTCTAAACACATGAATATTATTCATGGATACAAAATCCTCACTCCTAAGTGAGTTTCTCCTCACTCCTCCTAAGGCTTGGAAAGCAGAGAACTGAGAAACACACATAGCCCTCAAGAATCTCCTGCCCAGTTCAGCATGGGGCCGTATGCTCAGCAAATGCACTGGGAGCTGTTCCTGGGGAGCCCCGAGGAGTAGATGGAAGCAAAGTGAGAGCGAGCCCAGGGGCCAGGCAGAATGCTGGGAGCATGAACGGAACCTGTGCATTCCCTTCCCTTCCCTTGGGGACCATGATAAATGACTGCTGCCCTGCTCCTTCCCCTTCCTCCTGTAAAAGAGCCACCCCTTCCCCCCAAGTTGGCAGCGGAACCAGGAGGCAGCGTACTAAGGATAAGAGACGAGACTCTGGATGGGAGAAGGCTTGGAGAAAGCACAATCCAGTCCTGTCCCGCCCCACAAAGAAAGCTCCCCTCCCTCACACCCCACGTGGACACTCACATGGATGTTCAGCTCAACATTCTTCCACTGGCAGAAGCGAGTGAATTTGTCACTAGAAGAGAACAAAGGGAGGTGAGGACAAAAAGAGAGAGCCCTATATCATCCCACAAACCCACAGAGACACCCCCATCACAAACACTTCCCCACAGCCCTCTGGGAGAGGCCAGAGTCAGTGACTCTTATCTCGTTGCCCCGTCTCAGAGAGTCTCGTTCCTAATCGTCTCTTATTGTGCCATCAAGAGATCCTGCCCCCTCTCCAATAAAAGGGAAAATTCATAGGAGACCCCCCCACCATCAGTTCCCATACCCAATTACTCCATGGTCAGACAGCCAAAGCCCTTCCAGCAGAGAAAGCCTCCGATCACCAACATCTCCTCTGCAGGAAAATCTCCCCAGCCCTGGACCTATTAGAAAAGCTTTCCCCCACACAATCAGTCCCTGCAGGGAAAGCCCTTTCCCCAGAGACTCTCATCATCAACCCCTCTGTTATAGTTCCCCAAAGAAAGATCCCTTCCTCCTGAACACCCCCCAACCCTCACCTCTCAATGAACCGCTGGAAGACAGCCCCGTGCAGACTCTGACAGATCTCCTCGATGTAAGGCTGTAGGGGGAGAAGGGGAGGGGCAGACACGGTTGCCAAGTGTCCCATATTTTAAGGCAGCATCACTTATTTCAGAAATCCACCCCAGCCCCACAGAACACAGAAGGATTTCCCTTACTTCTTACTTACCCAGAGTCCTATACAAACTAATGAGTTTCCCCTTATTTCAGATCCCCTCAGCTCCCTTGAACATAATGGACGTCCCTTTATTTCAGAGTCCCACAGTTTCTCCTATTTTTGTAATGTTGGTCTGGCAACCGTACAGGCAAAGATGGGGCCTGCTGAGGGGGCCAAGCAGATGGGAGACCCCTCCCCATGACAGCCTGCCTGCCGACTGGTTTAGTTTTCTGCTACCTCTGCTCCCCACAGTTCCTTCACCCCAGGGATTAACACACACACACACACACACACACACACACACACAAGCCTCCCACACCACAAAGGTAAATTGTTGGAGGGTGAGGGGTGGATCGGATTAACACTGTGAGCTCTGCTGAGGAGATGGGGCTGGAGACAAATATGGCAGATTCTTCTCACTCAGGGGTGGACAGGTTTATGCCACACCCGATTCAAGTGTGAGCTACCAGGATCCCTCCCACTGGTTCACACCTCCAGGGCACCTCAGTAACTGGTTTCAGGAGTGGTGAGGAGACGCTACACTCAGGAAGTGCCTTTTCTGTTGCACTGGAGGCACTCTCCTAGCCCCCCGTTCCCCCGGAAACACTCCTTGGAGTGCCAGTCCTCCTCTCCTCCACAGAGGCCGATCCCCCTCCTCACCACATCCTGGTCTACTGGAGACTACTTTGGGATTTATCAGTGGATCATGATCTGTCTCTTGGCCAACCCTAGTAGTCTAGTTTCTCCAGTATCAGGAAGGAGCTCCTTGGTGCTCTCTGCCCCTACAGACTCCTGCCTCCCACTGTGAAGTTCTTGGTGGGGGAGTGGGATGAGACGTACTTACTCTCCATGATCACAGGCAAAGTAGATGCTGAGAAGGTCACCATGGGCTGCAACCAGACACTGACTTTGCTGTGTGGTTCTCTGCCACCCTCCAGTAGCTGATCCCATACTGCCCATGTCCTGGTATGGGGAGGGGGAAATGTATCCTTCTCCAACCCTGCTGTAGAGGAATACTGGCTTGGAGGGGCTCAATGGTCTGACCCAGGGTGGGGTGGGGTGAATCATACCTGGAACAGGTCAGGTGGCACTTGCTTTTTGCTGAGGCGGCTCTGCACGTGCTCTGTGGCGCTCTTGGAGAAAGGCTGTTGGGGAGAAGCCAGTGAGCCCAGGGCTGTTACTGACCCCCTCAGGAATCGGCCGGAAGTCTAGGACAGCCACCCTGATGGGGTTGGGTGAACTGGACACACCCACGTTCGGGCAGCATGGGCATGCTGAGACTGTGTGGGCACAGGGATAGGGACCCCCACTGCCCAGGGTGGAGAGACAGAGATGGGACAGAAGACAAAGGCCAGGGTGAGGGGTCCCAGGATCTGTACTTGCTGGGGCGGGGCAGGGTGCGTACATGCCAGAGAAGCTCCACACATTGTGGGCTGCATAGCAGGTGTGGATCCAGGGGTCCCTAGTGAAGTGGCTGGGGGTGCTCCCTGGCCTTTTGAGGAGCATGGCAAGAGGCTTGGGGCAACCCCTGCAGAGCACTCACATGGGAACAAGACAGCAGTTCCTTCATGATGTATGTGTCAAAGATCTGGCGGCTTTTGGCAGCTCGCTCCTCCTCCAAATCCAGCTTTTCATACTTCTTAATCTGGAAGGGAATATGGGGCAGTGCAAGAGGAGTGCAAGGGGGCGGGGGACAAGTCCCACAAAGGCAGGGATTGGCCTCCTTGCCTTCTAACCCCTGTTCATCCCAAAGCCAGATTCCTGCCCCATTCCCCTTCCCAAGGCCCATGGGGGCAGCAGTAGTTAACCCTTTGGATGCCAGGGAGGCAGAACATCCTGAGCCAAACAATGCCCTCTCCCCATTTCAGAGGGATGGGGGATTTTAACCCCATGTGTGCTTGGAAAATTGGGCTGTGGTGAAGAGGGTATTGGTGCCTGTTCCCATCTCAGGGCCTCACCTCTTCATAGAATTCCACCAGTGGCTTGGCGTCCTCTGCCTGGTTCAGACAGAAATCCCGGAACAGCAGGTACCCTAAAGAACACACACCAAGTGAGGTAGGTGTCCCCGGCGGGGAAAAGGCTCTGTATTCCACCTCCCAAGTTAGCCATTACGCCAAGCCAGGAGTGGATTGTAGCCAGCACTTACTAAAGGTGAAAGGCCTCCCAAGGCCCCATATTCCATTCCCAGACCCCCCTGAGCCTGCCATTCCCTCCAAGATGGGGATGGATAAGCTCTAACTCAATACACGCTCCCTCCCTAATTGGGCAAGGGCACCGAGTGTAGCCCAAACATGGGTCTCCTTGACCCCAGTGACAGCAGGTCTGCCTTCACTGCAGGCACAGCCCAAGGGGGGTTACTCCCTCATTACAGGAGAAGCCAAAAACCCTCATCCCCTCAGTCACTTATTCTGTGACTCCAGGTGGAGGGACCTGCTTAACCCTGAGCCTGTGGTTAAACGGCTCATGATGTAACCCCCACACTATGTCCCTGGGTGGGCGGGCAACAAGGTTAATTGGGTAAGAGCCTGGGGGGTGAAGAGGGATCAGTGATTAGCAGGGCCTGGGGAAAGCATGGGGGGAGGGGGAGGACATAACATAGCATGAGGAAACCACAAGTGTCCGTGGGTGGGAGAGGAAGCAAGGGTGTTTCCTGCTTTTGGTGGTGGTGGTGGGGGATGTAGTAATGAAAAGGGGAAGCAGCTTACTGAGCAGGGGTTGGTCTCAACACGGAGCTGCGCCAGTCAGGGACAGCCCAACCCTTTCTTAGCCAATGACTCCCGAACAATTCCGGAGTCCCTGCAACCTCCAGCCAGCCTGAGGGTGTCTTTAGACATAATGTCAACGGATGTCTGAATGTGTGTTTTGACCTTGATACGAACAACAGTTTGGCCTGTGTTCACCATGTGGCGCTGCTTAGAGAGACAGCCCATCTTGGGGCAAATCGGCGTTTTGCTCGCCATCTGATCTCAGCATGCAAGCGCTGTTGCCCTGTTCCTCATGTTGTACCTGCTAACACACCACTTGGTATCATTAGACACAACGTTGGCCATGTGTCCCGCTGGAACATGCAAAATGTCCTTGCGATGCAATGGTGTTCACACTGCGTGTTCAACAGGTGGCCAAATTGGTGTTGGGATTCTTATGGTGCTTACACACAATGGCCAAACACGTGCTTAGGTTTTTTGACACCTGATCTTTATGTCTAAAGATTCCCTGAGTCTCCCATCCAGAAATCCCTAGCCAGGGCTCCAGACTTCATTCTCTATTCCAGCTAAAGAAATCTCTCACAATCCCTGCCACTGTCAGGTACCCCTAACCCAACACAGGCCTCCCCAACCCCTCCTCAACTCAGGGACCTTGAGGGGAAGGAAAGAGAGTGGTTCTCTTGGTTCCTAGTGGGGACTATGAGAGGAGGGAAATTACTCAGGCAGCACAAAGATGAAGTAGAATTTCTTCACTGGCTTCCAAAGCCCCCACCCCTCGACATTCACTCCCATCTTCTCAGCTCATCTTGGGAGAGAGTTCAAGGCACGGGAAACAGCCAAACGGAGAAAGATAAAGGCACTCTCGCCCCAGCTCTGCTAATATCCATCAGTCCCAGGGATTCTCTGCTCTCCCTAGCTCCGCAGATGCCCTTCAATCCTGACCCCTCAGCCCCAATCATCTTCCTCTACATCCAAGAACAAAAGCAGTTATTGGCTGGAAGACACAAGTGTATGTGTCTGTTGGTCTGGGCTAACCCCCACCCATGCAAGCTCTTCTCCACTCACCAATCTTCTGAGAGAAAATCTTGTCAAAGGTCACCTCACCCCGATCTTCTAGGTATTTCTGCATGACGCTGCGGATGCTGCCAAGAGACACGATGCACAAGGGGGTCAACAAAAAACACCTCCAATACCCACTCCCTAGCTCTGCACCCACTGGGCAGGGCCCCCCAAATGTTTTACCTGGGTGACCTCATTTTGAGACTTAAATATATAACACAAGGCAGCTACAAGGATTGATAATGGGTCAGCCTCACCTCTCCTCCCTCTTCCCCTTTGCATCTAGCATGGTCTTCACCTTCAAGGTTCTTCATGGTCCTGCTCCTCACTATCTTTCTGCCCTCATTTCCTGTAACATTCCCTCCAAGAAGCTTCACTCCTTGCCACCATCCTCACCTGTCCTAGAGTCTCCTATTCCTTAAACCATCTTAACACATGCTGCCCTCTATGCCTAGAACTCCTTCCCTGAACACACACACACAGCTCCCTCCCTCCCAGTCTTCAAATCCCTCCTAAAAACCTCTCTTCGGTCAGGCTTTTCCTAGTTCACACACACACACACACACACACACACACACACACACACCCCCCGACTGGTCACTAATACTCCCCTCCTTCCATCCCAGGTCTNCACACACACACACACACACACACACACACACACCCCGACTGGTCACTAATACTCCCCTCCTTCCATCCCAGGTCTCCTTCGACCCTGTAACTAAGCTAAGCACATGCACCTGACACTTCTCAACTCTGTGACTGTATCCCTGTCTCTCCTTCTCCCTTGTCTCCCCTAGATTGTAACCCCTCAAGGCAGGGACCTGTGTCCAATTAATAATTGTTCAGTGCTAGGTAGATTGCTGGTGGTAGATAAATACTTAATAATAGTAGATGTAATAATCATCATCCCTACTTGGCGTCTTGACCCACAGTTTGAGAACTGTTGCCATAGTGGAAACTTGTCAGGGGTTTTGCAGAAGCTTGGGCTATGGAGGAAAGCAGGCAGCTCAGCAGGAGCACATGGAACCCAGACACCCATGGTTTCTTTCATTCATGAAGTACAGTGGCCTTTTAAAGGAAGGGTCAGTCCCTACCTGGGACTTGTTGCCACCAGAAGAGGCAGTCTTCAGGGACTGCACTCAGTAGAGAGCCAGGATGGGAACCTTGCAGTGGGGTGAGAGACTCAGCGGAGCTGAGAGAACACCCCCATGTGGATGACAGGTGTAGGAAGTGCACTTGGGAAAGGAAAGTGAATGGGTTCTCGGCTGGAATTTCGTGCCCATAATCCCTGGAAAAAAGCTAGGTGTGTGGGAACCCTGTGCTTTGGGTTAGAGAAATACCTGAACTCTCCCTGTGCCCCACCGGGGAGGGTGGGGGTAGAAGCACGCCCAGCTGAAGGTTCAGACAAACAACCCAATTACTTCCCAGGCTGTTGTTTATGAAGCACGCATGCTCATCAGCTTTCCTGGATTTACTTATTGTTATTAGTTTCTATAGCACCAGCAATGTGCCCAGAACTGTATGGTCATGATTAGAAACAGGTCCTTGTGCCAGAAGGGCTTACGATCAAGAATGGACAAGGAAGAAGGCACACAGGGAGAGACAGGGATACATTCACTAAGCAGAGAATTTGCAGGCACATGTGCTTAGTTTAGTTACAAGGGAGGAGGAGGATCCTGATGGATAAGGCAGCATAAAGAAAAGTGTAGACAACTGTCAATGTGGATGAGGCATCAGGGAAAGCTTGATGGAAGAAGTAGGTTTCTACGCCTTTTCCTCTGACATGGAATCACCAATTCAGAATTTCCTTAGTTTTAAAAGGAACTGCTACCCTGTGCCTTCTCTTTCTACACATATACAAAAGGTTTGGACATGGGCATGCAACATGGTAGGGACCAGAGGGACATCACTGTCCCATTATGCTGTGGGCTGCTCAGCCAGACCCGGGGGGCCTGTCACACAACAAGTCAGCGGCAGAACCAAAAGTGCAATCCAGCTCTCTGGAACCTGGCGCCTGATCCTGCTCTAGCAGTGCAGCTCCAGGACCTTCAGTGGATTTGCCCCTGCCTGGTTTATACTGGTGGGGAGGTGGCATGTAACTGCAGATTCAAGCTCAGAGGGTTGAAGCATGACTTAGGACTTGTTCACATAGAAAAGTCAGAAGAGCTTGTTAACCAAGGGGAAAAACCCTAGGGCAGTAACCTCGATCCCTATTCAGACAATCATAGTATGAGTTTACAGCTCCTATCCCCTGTAATTTTTGAGAAGCAATAACTTCCTCTTCTGCCTTGCTTGGCCCTCTGCTTATGTGGACAAAGGGAAGTTGGTTGTGATGAATTAAGGGGTTATTGCCTCACTCGTGCAAGCAGGTGCCTAAACACCTTCAACACTGGCTAAGTCTTTGCAGACATGAAAGGCCCTTGGCTGGGTTTTGGGTTAAAAGCACTGACTGCTTCAATAAAGGTGCACGATTTCAATGGCATACTGAAAATGTTGTACATAGTTTGGCCACTAGAGGGGGACAGCCACACTCACAGTAGGGGACACTGGACAGCATAGGAGACTACCTCCTATCTTGCCAAGCAAAGAGCCAGTCTGGCTCCTGTTGCCAGGTCTTGGGTAGGTCCTAAAATGCCCCCCATCCCCACATGGGCCAAAGGAAGCCTGCTGGTTTTTCTGGTAGGAACGTGGCAGAGGTACCCCTGCAATGAGAGCATTTTGGCAGCTTGGCCTCCCTCTCTTGTGAAACACACACACATGCACACCAGCTTAAGTGTTGGCAAGACCAGAGTGGCATCACAGCCAAGGTAATCTTAAACCTTGCTTAGAACTGAGACAGCTGGAGTTGTGCTGTCATGGGGAGTCACCGGAGGCAGCTCCCAACCACACTGCCCTCTGCAGGCTACAAGGCAACAAGACAACTTCCACTCTTGGGATCTATTGGTAAGAGAAAGGGGCTGGGAGCCAGGACCCCTGGGTGCAAATGCTGATGATGGGAGGGTAATCGGCAGATATTTCAGCCTCAGTGGAAAGAGAGACAAGAAGGGATTATTTTCCCTTTCTACAAATGCAGAGGGAGGGACAAGTTCCTTAGATTCTCCTCCATGGCTAAGAAAGCCATCAGGAGTCTTCCTGCTTTGTAGGGGTCTGTTTCCCCACAAAGGTACAGAAATGCAGCTTTGCTTTAGACTGATAGGATGTCTAGGGCTCCTTCCCCTATACCTGGTGCCCCAGAGAAGCAGAGAACTCACTGGACCTGGCTCCTTGCTGGTGGAATCAGATGCAGAAAAGTCAGGCACTCCAATTTGTGCTTGAGGTATTGGTTGGGATATTATCTTTAAAAAGGTCTCCATGACAACAGTTTCCAGGGGCTGGGTCCATTTAAAATATATATATAGTCTTTTAAGTGTGCAAAGACATTAACACTTGTAACATCCTGGCAACTCAGTTGTATTATTCCGAGCAAGTCTATGGCTAAACAGGGATTTGAACTTGAATCTCCCAGCACTAACTCATCCCCTCTATCCACTAGGCAACCCCACCACATTTGGATGGCTCTGTGCAGTGGAAAAGGGTGGCATTGCGGTTAAAGGGTTGAGATAAGGCTCAGGATTTCTGGGCTCAATTTTTGGCACTGTCAAAAACTCCTTGAGTGTCTTTTGTCGAGTTTCTGCCTCAGGTCCCCATTCCTGTGTCTATTTAGACTGGGTAGGGACTTTTTCCTACTAGGTGTCTGTCCAGTGTCTGGAACACTTGGACACTAATGCTGTGGGAATATTAAAAATAACCAGATCAGCCAGCACAGTTTGTTTGAAGGCCAGGAGGGGCCTAAGTGGGTGAACTGCTGGCAAATATTCTTACCCAAGACCAGCAGGTCAAGGGCTGGTGCATTGGCAAGCTCCATAGCCAAGCACAGAAAAAGGAAATTAAAAACACAGCAAAAACGTTGTTAGATTGTTTGAGAGAGAATCCTACCCCAACCCCTGACCCTTCCTAGCAGGGAAAAAATTGGCAAAGGGAAGCTTCCTTCAAACCCTATGATCCTGATACTAAGAGGCCATTCCTTTACAGATATAAACACATGCCACAGCCCCTTGCCTCTGCCCTCCAAAGGGTTAAAAATAAGCTTCCCCAAGGGTAAGCAGTGAGGCAGGAGACACAGCTGGGTGCAGTCAGAAGCAGGGTACCAGGGTAGTTGGGCCCCTTGCTCTGATCCCCTGGGCAGCTATTACATTAAAAATAGGCTTTCCAGGCTAAAAAGCCAGCCAGCAACTAACTCTCCCCACACAGGTGCCACCATTTCCTGGAACTGGCAGGGGCAAAGAAAAGCAGTTCCTGACAGAATTAAGAATTCTTAGAGCACTGAGATGCCCTGAGTTCAAGTCCTTGCTATAGTGCCTTATTTGGGTTTTATCAGATAGCTATGGCAGGGGTGGCAGCAAATGCAGCCCATGGATAGTTTTTATTTGGCCCCTTTCCAGTTCCTGGATCTGGCCCCCATATTCAGTTCATACCCCCAAGTACTGAAAGACTGGGATTAGCGTGAGGGAGCAGAGATGAGGGCATGTACACAAGGATAGAGGACAGATCCATGGTACAGATCCATCGTCTGGACTTTTCCTGAGTGGACCCCCTTAAGCGCCCCCAACCCCAGCCCTTGGAGCTTGTTCTATTTTTTTCAAAGTAGCCCCTGGGAGTGAAAAGGTTCCCCATCCCTGGGCTAGGCCATAGTATGCCATTAGTATGCCACTGGTTTATGACCTCCACGCCAGCTCTGACCTTGGTGGGAGGGACATGACCAGCCAACCCTACATGACACATAGGGGGTCTGGCATTTTGGAAGCAGGAAAGAGCATGGCTAGGTCCTACTGTAACACAGACTCTGCTGGGGGTACGGCTCTTGGCAGCAACTGAAGGGGCAACCCTGCGGGTGGCTCTAAACCAACATGGGAACTGGGAGAAGTTGTATTGCCCAAGCCACACCACCACCGTGCCCCAGGTTGGATCCTAAGCCTCACCCCCATTTGGTTTGCAGAGTTATTTAAAGAGCTCCACAGCCAGCAGATTTGTTCTGCACTCAATCTGTCATTTGTGCTCATTCCCTGCCTCAAGGAACTTCTTTCTATCCTACCAATACCTACAATCCCAACTGACAGCTTCCCTAGTATTCCAGGCCTGGGCTCTCCTACCTACCCATCCCACTTTTCCTGCTCAGTCTCATGTTATCCCAGCCTGGGCTCCCTACAGAGGTAGGACGAGAAGCCTGTTAGCTGCAGACTGTTGGGGGATGATGCAGACACAAGGGTGCCCAGGATGCTGCGCCAGGCTTAATCACTTCAACTGATAAATCTCACAATCATCTCTAAGGCATAGGTTAAAAACAGGAAACCACCAGGGCAGAAGAGGAAAATGTGAGAGAAGCATGGGCCCTCTCACTCACTTCATGGAGTCAAACAGCCCAGGTGGGTGAGAAGCCCAGGTGGGTGACAGGATCTGTGAGGGATGCATGCACCTGGGAGAACACCCTCCAGTGCTCCATCCACCTGCCTCCTTTCCTCACAAGTCCAGTGATGGAGGGCCAAAGGGTCTCACACAAGTTCAGATCATGAATTTCTCCAGCCCTTGCCTCGCCATGTGACATCCATCTGCCCCACTCCCAACCTGACTGTGCATTCCCCCCACAACCCCAGACTAGCTAGTGAGTTGGTTGGTGAATATAGGGTCAGAGCCGCTGAAAGAGAACAGCAGGGACAAAACAGAAAGTGAAGTAAACAGGTAAGACGCACTTCACCCCAAGGGTGTAGCTATATAATAGGAACAGGCAATGCAGCTGCACTGGCACGCACAAGCCTGGGGGCCCATGCTCCTTGGTACAACTGAGTTCCCTGCCACTGAAAAAGGGGCCCCATTCTATCTTCTGCACCAGGGCCCATTCCAACCTAGCGATGCCTCTGCCTCGTCTATCTATCTCCTCAACACTCCAGCCCAAACACCTCCCTGCCCCCCTCCCACAACCTTACATCTCCACCAACACTCATCTCCCCGGACCCACCTCTGTGTTAACCTGAGTTGCTCTGGTTCTGGTGCAGTACACATTCAGCTCCCTGCAGCCAGGAGAAATGCCCCCCAGCAGGGCCTAGCTGGTACCATTTTCCACTCCACCCCTTCCCATTACACTACCTTTATCAGATAAATCCCACAATAAATCCACTCCCCATAATGCCCATTGCTGTGGTAGTACCTTGAACAGACCTCTCATCCCCTCACCCCTGCCCCATGGCACAGCCCAAACGGTTCTTGGTAAGCAAGGCCGTACTTCTGTCAGGCAGCCTTCCCCCTACCCACCCAGTCTGACAAACACTGCCCGATGGTAGGAGGTGAATCCTCAAAGATGGATCCCACCTAGATTGGGGTATCAGGGGCTTCCCTGGGTGACGGAAGGCTTGGGGTTTGCCCTGCATGCTGGGCCTCTAACCACATTAGAGGTAGGAGGCACTGTCAAGGTGTTGGGTATAGCGGCTGGGATTACACAAACATCAGGGACTGGGGAGAGGCAGGTGGCTAGGGACTTTCCACACCACAGCATGAAACATCACTTGCCGAGTAAGTGGCCAACATGCACTTGCCGAGTGCATGTGGCACCATGGCACCTGCTGAGGGGCTGAAGGTGGCTAGGTACTGGGTCCTTGGTGGCTGCTCCTTGGTCCTACTCCTTAGTTCCCCAAGGCCCAGGCTCTCTGTGGCAGTTCATACGCACTTGTGCCAGGCCTGTATTGTCACTTCTCCACATCAAGCGCCTGTGCTTTGCTATGGGTAATGCCCTCTGCGGACACAATACTGCTTCTCACTCTTTTCACCAAGGCAGCTGCCTTGTCTGTGCCTCAGACAGGGCAATGGCTTCCTCTAGGTGTACATGTGGCCTCCTTCAACGACTGCCCCTCCGTGGTTCAGGGCCTCTCAGCACAGAGCCCCAACCCCTGCTCAGGTGAAGGGAGTTCCAAGGTCACTGAGCAGGAGGGGACAAGGCAGCACAGCATGGGTGTTTGTTGGAGAGGAGATGATAGGGGGAGAAGGTCACACGTTGTAGGAGTCAGATGCCTGTCAGGTTGAATGCTATTGCCCCCAGTAACAGCTCTGAGTTCTTGGGAACTGGCTCAGCAGCTGACTATCCTCCATCTGTCCCAGCGGGATGCAAAATGGGAGCCCTAAAAGCCCCAGTGCCTTTTCTGCATGAACACTAAAAACCCCTTGGGACCTGAAGGTCTCTTTCCAACACCTACCGCTCAAGATTGACAGTGGTCTTCTGTGACTGCAGGTCTTAGTCAGTGGCTCTAGTTCCCAGTGGGATCAGGATAGCGAGTGAGGGCCATAGGATGAGAAGGTGCAATGGGCAATCCCACCAGAGATCACAGCACTGCGAGTAGTGGTGTAACTTTTTGCTAACATTTGTGGGGGGATGCAGGATCCCCTTGACCCTGGAATTGAAGGGGGAAGAAATCTGCACAGGACACATCGCCACTCACAAGGAACTGTGCCCATACACTGGTAGGGAATCTGGTTGTTCTGGACAGGGTGTAAGCTGCAGGCACTGGCAATAGCTGAAGCAAGAGAGTAGGGCAGCACAAGGAGAAGATATTACACAGCACAGAATCTCACCCTCCTCTCTCCACACACACTCCAGCAGGGAGACGCTTTGGAGACCAGGCAGACTGCCCTGGGAGTTACTGTCTGTGCTGTCTCACCTGTCCAGGGAGGCTGTGTCTGCACAGAGATCACCAAATTGACAGTCACACACGGGGTACTGAAGCCATTTTCGGGGGTGGGTGGGAGAGCTACTCCTCTGTGCTAATACAGAGGGCAGAGACTGGAGGAAAGGAGAGAATCACACACGAAATAAGTGGAGATCAAGGTAGAAGGGGAGAGCCAGGAAGCAGCGACATGATGAAACACACCCCAATCGAGCTCAAACACACGGACACCCCCAGTGCACCGACCCCCTACCTGGATCGGGACCTATCAGCACCGTTGTCCTGGAGAAGGGGGTTGGCGGGGGGAGAAGAAAGGTGGGTGGTGGGGGAGAAGAACCAACTGCACTGATCAATTCCAGTAGGGCAGCCCCTTCCAATTCCCAAACCCAGGCGCGGGGCCAAGCCCCCTTGCTCACCTCGGCTCAGGTAGGATGATCTTCTTGCTGGCTCTGGCCGCTGGGGTGGATTTGCTTTTCTCCATGGCCATCAAGTAGCTGACATCGGCCAGCACAGCCTCCAGGTCGGCCATCTTGCAAAGGAAATTTTCTTCTGCTTTTCACCCTTTTAAAAAAAATCAAAACCCTTCTTCCCCGCGGCCTCTGCGGCTCTTCTCTGTCTTGCTGGTGGCGTCGGCGGGGGGCTGGGGTGGGGGTGGGAAGAAGAGGGGGATCTTGGCCCCCCACCCCTTTTACAAACAGACCCACATGATGCCTGTCGAGAAAAGCAGCGATCCTTCCTTATTTCTGGGCTGCCTGCCCCCCCCCTGCTGTCTGCTATTGGCTTCCCTTCCTCCAAGCTCTGTGTGCGCGCGTGTGTGTGTTTGCAGGGAGGGCAGAATGAAGCACTCTCTACCAGCGCTGAGCTGGAGTTCGCAGCTTGCGCCTCTTAAAGAGCTTTGGCTTTGGCAAGGTTGGTGCGGACTACTCAGAAATGGGGCTGCAAAAGAGGAGCCCAGCAAATGAGACGAGCCTAGTGCAAAACAATCTCTACTAATGCACAAAATCAGTAGAAAAACAGGGAAATGGAAAAGAGGCGCTAGGAGCGCACAGCACCCCTTCCTCCCCTTGCTTTCCTTTCCTAATAGTTCAGCCGGGAGAGGCTGCCGGGCGCATCGCGTCTGTCTCTCGCCCAGGTCCGGTGGCAGCTTAAAGCAACAGCGCCCGGAAAAATGGAAGCCAGCCTCGAAGAGACGAAGAGCTCGCATTCATGCTGCCCTCTGGAGGTTTCGGGTCGAGGCCAGGCTGTTCTGCTTTCCTTCCCGCCCCCGGCCCAGTGCGCGCAGTCCCCAGCCTTAGACTAGGACCGCCCCGGTAGCTGCACGCACAGCTATAATTGCTTGCGGTGTCTAGCGACTGCAGAGGCCTATTATGCACGGAAGCTATTAACCGTAAAGCTGGGGCTTGCCTTAGTTACTCCCCTCCCCCCTTTTCTCATAGAAACACCAACTGGGCTGCGCACAGATTCTGTCCTGACTCCTTTCACTTAAGGCCACGCTCCAATGTACAGAGATCAATCAAAGTAACTACTCCTCTTTTACAGTGTTCCTCTGAACGCTACTGCTTGAAATGGAGTACATAAATGGTGGCGTACTCCAGGGATCTGCATGGTGACTGGTATTGTTTAATGTATTCATTAATGATGTGGAAAGGGAGTGAGATGATCAAATATGCAGATGACACCAAGTTATTCCAGGTAGTTAAAACATAAGTGGGCTGTGAAGAATTGCAGGGGGATCTTGTGAAACTGGGTGATTGGGTATCACTATCTAAATGGCAGATGAAATTTAAAGTGGACAAGTGCAAAGGAAAAACACATAAGGAGAAATAATCAAAACTTTATATACACAGTGCTGGGTTCTAAATTAGGAGCTTCCACTCAGGACAAGGACTTTGAAGTTGTGGACAATACATTGAAACCCTCAGCTCAGTGTGAAATGGTCAGCTGAGGGTTTCAATGTATGTGTTCAAACAGCAAAAAAATGTTAGGATTTATTCATAAAGGGATAGAGAATAAAACTGTAAATATGCCACTCTATAAAATTATGGTGTGACTACACCTTGAATAGCGTGTGCCGTTTTGGTCTCCCCATGTCAAAAAAGATAGAATAGAAATAGCAAATTTACAGAGAAGGGCATCAAAAATGAAAAGGGGTACAGAACAGCTCCCCTACGACGAGAGGCTGGATAGGGTGGGGCTTCTCAGCTTGCAGAAGAGATGACAGAGGGGATAGGATAGAACTTTGTAAAAACATGAGTGGTGGGGAACAGGTTAATAGGGAGCGGTTAGTTACTGTCTCAAATAGTACTAGAGCTAAGGGACATTCCATGAAATGAACAGGTAGCAGTTTTAAAACAAATAAAAGTATTTTTTCATTCAGCACACAGTTAAGTTGTGCAATTTGTTGCCAGAAGATGTGGTTAACGCCAGTGATATAGCTGGGTTTAAGAGAAGATTGGACACGTTTCTGGAGGATAGGTTCGTTAGCAGCCACAAGGCAGGTTTGTCTGGGGAACATAACCTATTACTGGCAGGAGCTGGGAGTGGATTGCCCCATAGGGATTGTTGGGTACTTTTTCCAAGCAACCATGATTGGCCGCTGTCGGAGATAGGTGCTGGGCTTGATGGACCATTGGTCTGACCCAGCATGGCACTACTTATTATTATTATTAACAAACATTTATATAGCGCCAGCAGTGTACCTGGCACTTTACAAAGTAATAAAATAGACACGGCCCCTGCCCCTAGGGCTTACAATCTGAGAGACAGGAGCTGGGGGAGAGACATAGGAAGGGGAACAGAGGGAGAGACAAGGGGTCTAACATTCATGAAGATGCGAGGTCTCAAGTGCACGTACTTGGCTTGGTTACGATGAGAATGACAGCAGGCAGGTCCATGTTGCAAGGATAAGGGTAAACCGATCGTAGGTATAGGAATAGTGGCTCAGCAGGATAAAGAGTCAGACAGAGCAGAGCGAAAGAGGTGAGTTTTAAGGAGAGATTTGAAGGTATGAAGGGAGGGGGCAAGGCGGATGTGGACAGGGAGGGAGTTCCAGGCATGGGGGGCAGCAAGTGAGAAGGGACGAAGGCGCTTAGGGGAGCAGGGAAGGCGTGGAAGGGTGAGAGAAGGGACAGAGGAGGAGCGAAGTGCACGGGCTGGAGTATGGAGGGCGATAAGTGCAGAGAGGTAGGGGGGAGCAAGGTTGTGAAGAGCTTTATAGGTGAAGACTAGGAGCTTGTGCAGGATTCGTTCAGGAAGGGGAAGCCAGTGAAGCGAAGAGAGGAGGGGCTGCACATGGTCGAAGCGACTGGCGAGGTAGATGACCCTGGCAGCAGAGTTTTGGACAGAGATGAGGGGAGAAAGGTGAGACCGGGGAAGGCCAGTGAGAAGGAGGTTACAGTAATCGAGGCGAGAGATGACCAGAGCATGAACAAGAGTTTTGGCAGACGAGACAGAGAGAAAAGGGCGAATCTTAGCAATGTTATGGAGGGAGAAGCGACAGGATTTAGCAACAGAGTCAATGTAGGGTTTAAAAGAAAGGGGTGAGTCAAAGATGAAGCCTAGGCTACGGGCTTGGGGGACAGGCAGGATGGTGACTCCATCAATAGTTATTGACAGTGAGGAAGGAGAGGAAGGATGAGGGGGGAAGATAAGGAGTTCAGTTTTAGCCATGTTGAGTTTGAGTTGACGTTGAGACATCCAGGTAGAGATGTCAGAGAGACAGTTGATGAGACGAGCTTGAACAGAGGGAGAGAGAGAGGGAGTAGAGAGATAGAGTTGAGTGTCATCAGCATAGAGGTGGTATTGGAAGCCATGGGAGGCAATGAGTTTGCCTAAGGATGAGGTATAGATCGAGAAGAGGAGAGGGCCAAGAACAGAGCCTTGAGGAACACCAACTGAGAGGGGGAAGGAGGAGGAGGCGGAGTTGGAGAGAGACACATTAAAGGAGCGGTCAGAGAGGTAGGAGGAGAACCAGTTATGGACAGAGCCACAAAAGCCAAGGGAGTGAAGGGAATCCAGCAAGAGTGAGTGGTCAACAGTATCGAAGGCAGCAGAGAGATCAAGGAGGACAAGAATGGAATAGAGACGTTTAGATTTAGCCACCAGAAGATCGTTGGTGATCTTAGCGAGAGCAGTTTCAGTAGAATGAAGGGGGCGGAAACCAGATTGGAGGGGGTCAAGGGAGGAGTTGGAGGATAGGAAGTCAAGGCAGCGGGAGTAGACAACACCTTCAAGCTTGTGTTCTTATGTTCATAAGAACTTGTGTTCTTATGTTTTTAGCGTAAGCCATAGTACTTCTGTGGCAATCTCTCTCCTAGCTAAGATGCCATGATCACTGAAGTGTGGTTGCCCCCATCACAGTAATAAATAAATAATAATAATAATACCTTATTTTTATGTAGCAGGCCCCTGCTATAGCACTCAATGCCAGCACTTCACAGAACTTAATATAACTTTTAATCCTCACAACAACCCTGTGACATAGGTTAGTTCTGATGAACTAGGGTGACCATATGTGATGCTGAAAAAGGGACATCATCCTCCTTAGTGTATCATGAGGTGAAGACAAACATGCACCTTAACTCTGCTTTAATACCACTTTAACATTTCTTATGAAGGTTGCATGGCTACACAGTATGCCAGTGCAGCCCTGCAACCTGCATAAGAGGTGTTAAAGCAGAGTTATATGCATGTCTGTTTTCACCCATGTCTTTTTCTCTCAAGTGTATAGTTCTATACCCTCAAGTATTCAACACATTATATATTTAAATTTAATGTTTAATATGGCAATCACATATTGTGAAAGAGCAAAACTTACCTGAGTTTTAAAATCAATTCATAAAACTCTTTCCATGTACAAATGAAAAATAGCTTTAATCAGAAGCCCAGCTTTAGCAGAATTGCTACTCAGCCTTCCCCTCCGAGTTACCCAGCTCGGTCCCTCTCTGCCATGGTCACGCCCTCCTTGGCGCCCCATGTGTACCACTGCAATATCATTGCTGCTCCTGGAGCTGAAACTCATTCTCTGGATTTTCTCATTTTGATGAGAATCCTATTTCTTGTTTTGTTCTGGGAAACAAGAATGAACCGAGAAACTGGCTGGATTCTCATTTAAAAAACCAACAAAAACGTGAACATATCAAGAAAAATAAAAAAGTACTTACTGTGGGACTGCTGGCCTCCAGTTGGTGGCTGCTCACTGCTCCCTGCCGGCTGCCTCCCTTTGCATTTTGAGGAGTGCGACAGCCACACTACGCTCTGCAAAGCTTAGCTTGGGCCCGACAGTAAATTATCTGAGTGGGGAGTGGAGCAGCTGTGTGCAACACTCTAATTAGTCCCCATTTCCAGGGGAACTGATATCAGGGCAGCACACAATGCACCTCTGCTGTGCTGCTGCCCCCATTTCCTTCAGTACTGGGTCAGGCCTGCCTCTGCTCGGATCTCAGTCTGGCTCTTTCCTGCCTCCTGGTGAGACTGGCTACCCCTCCCCTCCCCTCGTGTGGCTTTTCCTCCTGCTAGTGTTACTGGTGCCCACAAATATGGGACAAAAAGCCAATTTGGGCAGGGTGGTGATGGTAAAAAGTTGGAACACCTGGGACAGGGCTAGAATAAGGGGCTGTCCCTTTTAAAATGGGATGTATGGTTACCCTAGATGAACAGAGGTAAACCAAAGTAATTACACTGATTAAATTAAATTAAATTGAATTAACTACTCCACTTTGGCATACACGGTTTGTCTGGACTGTTACTGAAATGTAATAGTTTATATTTTATTTATTTTATTTGTATCCTGCTCCCTCTCGCCCATGGCGACTCGGGGTGGTGAGCTGAATGAATGAATATATATTTATTAGCGTAGCCAGTGGTCATAGCTATAACACAACAAACAAACAATAAACACAAAAACATAACATACATAAATCCATCCCTAAAATCAAACAGAACGTAAGATAGTACATGGGTTCCACTATAGACGTGGAAGGCGTCCACCTGGGGGAGGTCCTATAGTATCCAATTAAAAAAAGGGAGCTCTAAATAGGGTTTCTCTCATCTATTATGGACTAATCCTAAGACAAGGGTAAAAAAACAACAACACAATACTAACAAAGTCTATAACTAGCAAAATTAATACAGTAACTGGGATTAGAAAATTTCCATATTAAATACTAGAAGGACACATGTTATACTAAAGGGATCTCCCCCTTTATATAACTGTCCTATAAAATACACCCAGGGACCTAATAATAATCCCTTAAAATAACAAGGTAGTCATCTAAAAAAAAACCGGAGATAGCAATCCTAATAAAAGCTATAGTTGGTGGCAAAGATAACTATATAACCCACTAACCCCAGGTAAACCATAGAGCAACCTATGGGCCGTTTTAGGAACAAACAAACAATAATACACAAGAACCATTAAAATCATCAAAACAGATATCAAGATCTAAAAAATGTAAAGTTTTTACATTTGTAAAAACATTTACATTTACAAAAGCCCAACCATAAAACACAATCCTATTTTCGGCTCTAGCGGAATAGGTAGCTGAGGAAGGTCTAAGCCAACCCTTCAGTATTAGAGATTACCGCTCGGCAAAAAGTATCCACTGCCAGGAGTTCATCCATTATAGACGCCCCATGGGAGGGAAATCCCGTAGATGCAGCGGAAGAACCGTTAGCCATATGTGGACGTCTCATAATAGGGCATCTAACTTGCCCAGCCCAACCAAAGGAAGAAATATTACGTGAGCCTAAATGGGAAAGATTAAAGTGTTCTGAAACTGATGGTAACTTACTCGGGTCAGGAGGGTGAGATATAGGAATAATTTGGGCATCTGCCAACTGGGCAGCAGGAGAATCAACCTTTTTATCCAGGGACAGACTCTCCACCAAGGGGGAGGTTGCCTGAGTTCTAGGGGTTTGCCTATCTGGGGCAGAAGTGGAAACTAAACTAGGACTCCCAGAGGAGACAAAAGTATCCCTCAAAAGCGGGCACAATTCTGGCTGAGCCAGGTACCCAAGCCTCGTGTTAATCGCCACAGCTGAGGGAGAAACAGAGACACTTTTAGGGAGCTGGATATAATTAGGGTTGGTACTTCCCACACTGGTTGGGCTTGAGTCTTGAAATAAGTTTGGGCCCCTTAAGGTTGAATCAAAGTTGGCATTTCTCATAGCCAGACTAGGATTAGGCTTCTGGTGTTCAATAGGGGCAGGGCGAACCTGGGAGTGTAGTGCCAAGAGCGGAGCAATACCACTCCTAGCATACAACTTGCTGACTTGAACCCCCCAGGAGGAGAGCAAGCCAGCATATGAGTGGAGCCTATCTACTGTAGCTACCGCCCGGAAGTACACCAGCCTCTGGACACAACCCATAGGGGGGAGGTGAAAAAAACGTAAGATACAACGGGAGGGAATAGAATACCCTAATATATCCGAGAGATGTGATAAAATCCTATATTTTGTGTCCCATCTAGGGGAATATCTAAAGAAGAAGGGAGAAGTCCTGAAAGCCAAAGCTTCAGGGACCTCAAGTCCACCATGCAACCCACAATCCCTTGACATGTTGGGGAGCTGAAAACACTGGGAACAAGACCCTGGTGGGGTAGCAGTTTGGCAAGCAACAGAGGCTACAGAAATCGCCTGAGAATCTAACCTGATAATCCCATCTCTTTTGACCTGTAAGGGCAATAGTAACTTTCTCAATACCCTTCAGTGAGGACTGAAGATCCCGGAGCTGGGACTCAAATCCCTCTAGCCGAGCCAGCAGCTTTAAAACTAGATCCCCTACAGGGGGAGATTGAGCTCCCAAACAATCACACGGGGATATCTTAGTTCAGAGATTAATAAAGGAGAGCTTGCCCTTAAATCATCACTTGCATAGCCTTACTAAGGGGATGAGGGGGAACTGTGATAATATCAGAGTCTCCAGCCTCCGAGACCAAATCGAGGCCATTGTCCTCTAGGGAGGCAACTGTCTGTCCGTTGGCAATAAAGGAGTCCAGTTTGAGCTGTTTGCCCCTTGCTCTGGTTATCATCCCCTGCTTTCCTTTCTTCTTCATCATAGGTTGAGATTAGGAGTTCTCGGAGGGGGAGAAGAGAGCAAACAAGAACCCTCAGTAGGCTCCCCAACTAGGGCAACTGCAACTTCAAAGGTTTGCCCCCGAGAACAGTGCAACTCCTGCCGAACTACAACCAGAAAGTTCCCCACAGACCTAGGACGAGTCTACACAGGGACCAATCTCCACTTCACTGGACACTGGAAAAACAGTTCAAATGGAGTATAACCTCTTCGCCCCTCGCCCGGCCAGCGCACAAGGGCGTGCACGCCCTTAGGCGCGGCGCCCACAGTGCGTGCCTATGGCGCCGCCATCACCACGGTAGCGCCTTTGTAGCCCCGGCAATGCTGTAGCTGATGCTGGCTCCGCCCCCGCCTCAGATGAGGAGAATCCGCGGCTGGGCTTCAGCAAGGTCAGAGCAAAGGTGGAACGGGCTGGCGATGAGGCTGCGGGTTCCCCGGGACCCCTCCAAGGCCAGCGGGGCTGGTGACCTGACTCACAGGACCTCCTTCCCCCAGGCTGCTCTGGGTGGTGAGTTAAGTTGGTTAGCTTAACAAGTTGGTTTACACTGTGCACCTGAATGTTACCAAAGGGGAGTAGTTAGTTTGGTAGAACTAAGTTAATTATAACAGTGGAACGTGAAGTAGTACTGCTGAAATCTCCCTAGCTGAGATGTAATGATCACTGAACTGTGGTTGCCACCCTCACACTGATAAGTATTCACACAGAGCTACTTTGAAATACAAGCTGAAGGGAAGTATATGCTTCTGATTTTTCAGGAGTATGTACATCTCTTTCTACTCCTGAATAATGTCAGTTCAAAAATTATACAGAAGGCGGCTAACTACATCAAATTAACTGTTTGTCAGAATGTGGTCTAAAACAGGTGCCATCAGTTTCCCAAGATCAGGAGCTAACACGTGCCATAAAATGTCCTGTCTCCCTACCCCACCTCCCTTTGCGTGCACACAAATTCTCACGCTCTCCACCCAGGACTTGCAGCCCTTGCCATGCCACCCATCCAACCCAGCCCTCCTTGGGACTGGGATCCTAGGATCCTCCCCGATCCCACTCTTTTCTACATAGGGCTGGGGAGCCCCAGTGTCTACTGTCGCATCTCTGATGGGCCAGTAACCTGCAGCATTTTGAATTGCCCCAGGCCCCCCACTCTGGTGGAAACAACATCTGCTCCACCCCTTCCCCAGGGCCAAAAACTCAAAATGCCAATGGGGGTAGACATCTCTCGAAACTACAGCAGCAATATTGCCCCTTAAAGGCTGCCACCCTGCACCAGCAAGCAATCCCATTATACAATAGGTAGGCCAGTTCTGACCCTCTTACAAGTACAGAAGGCGAGATACCAACTGAACATAAATAAAAAACAATGAATCATAAACAAACAATATAATATCCAAATTAACTCGTACAATTAAATTATGTAGTGAGACCATGGAAAAAAGTCTCAAACAATCATGAATAGTGAAAAACCAAGAACCCAACAAAATAAATATGAAATATAGAGTTTACTAGTCCAACAAATCAGTCAGTCTTTATGACGAGTTCAAATTCATTGCTTCTTCAGGCTTCAGCTGACATGTTTTGACCCGCAAGAGGTCTTCTTCAGAGCACCATTCAGAAGCAAAACAGATCTAAACATAATTATAAACACCCACAATAATGCTGACCATCTCTCTCCAGATGAGGGCTATAAACATAAACAACAAATAAATAATTACAACTAAAAACTATTTGAAAACAAAAGAGAAGCCACAAAAGAAAAAAATCCTGTACCTATATAACACAATACCTACGAATACTTCAAGGCTGTACAAAAGAATATTAATATAATCTTAGGAAGATCAAAATCCTTTGGTCGTGTAGTTTGTTTTTTAAAACTCAGGTATTTTTTATTAATTTGATTTTTCTTTATATGACCCTTTTATTATTGGTAGGTAATATGTTTATTGAGATGATAGTCTAGAGATTTGCATGTTGAGTTTTGTATGGTTTATTTGTTTTTGTTTTTTTAGCTGGGTTTAACATTTGTTGCTGGTCTATGTTTTCCAGTTTTTTTTCCTTTAGGATTTTGACCCTCTTCCTAAGATTGTATTGATATTATTCTTTTGTAAGACCTTGAGGTATTGTATTGTGTTTATATGGGTTAGGAATTTTTTCATTTTGTTTTTCTGGTTTATTTGTTTTAAATGGTTTTTAGTTATAATTTATTATTCTTGTTTATTTGCTTATTTAAATTTTCCAAATATATGTATTTTCCTGCTTTCAATTCATGGCAAACTGTGGAGGATTTAAAGGAAAAGGCAACTGTACCCCTCCCTATGCCTAGCACTTATTTTCTTGGAAAGCATGATTTCTGGGCACTGAAGAGCATGAATTTGCCTGAGCATAGGGCCTAGAAACGGGAAGAAATATCAAGATTTGCCACTTATTGTACGTAATGTCCTTAATGCACCTAATAGTTATTATATAGTTGTGCCTCTGCTGTGCCTTTTCTGACACTGGGTATTTTCAGACATGACAGTACCATGGGTGGCCACGCTTTGACTCCCGTGGCTGGCTGCGGTGCCGTCACATCGGAACCAGCCCACCAGATGTTTCCCAGGGTTTCCCCGGGCCGTGGCAGTTCTTAGTCAGGGCTGTAACTTGGGCCTATTGCAGTCACAGCCCAGGCTAAGTGCTACTGTGGCTTGGGGTAGAGCAGGCCGTCATGTGTGATGGCCCGCTCTACCTGAACCTGGCCCAGGGCTGGGCTGGCTGTCGTTGCTGCCTGTCATGGAGGTGGTCAGGCTGCATTCAGCAGCAGAGGACAGGATGTGCGGGCCCTCGCCGCACCCTCTCCCTGGGCTGCCGACATCTGTTCGGTGGTCGGGCCAGATTCTGCCCAGGGTGAGGGCCCTCACCCTGTGTACGATCAAAGTATGATGGTGCAGTGTGCCGTCATGTGTGAATAATATACCACCGTCACTGCTTCAGTTCAGCGGGACACAGTTTGGATCTAATGAACAAGAGTGATAGCTTGACAGATCTGGGGGTTAGAGGTCCACCGCTGTACCCACAGACCACCAAGCTCTACTACTGAGCCAAAACCGTTAAGACTGTAAGTGTTCTGTTTTCCATAACTATAAATCTTTTTAAAAAGGGAAAAATCTATTTCTAAAAGACTAAAATTATGAAGTTATAACTCGGCATCTTTGGCCAATCTCAACCAGTTCTAAATACCAAACAGTGATACCATAAAGGAGACTCTTAGGTTCTTCAAACTCAAGTTTTACTTCATCCCCTTCCCTCTCAGTATGTGTGTTAAAATATCTAAAACTTCATAGAAAAATTGGTGCTTCAATTTAAAACCTCTCTCCTTCCCGCATTGGACACACTAGAATGAGGATTTGTAATCTGCTTTCATTTTCAGTAACAAACAGCAATGCCCGAAAGGGGCGGGGGGGGCAGCCCCTATAATGACTTAACAGGATTGGTGCTGTTCCAATCTTCAACCTTAGAAGAGTCAGTGCCGTAAAATGTGCACAGCCCATTGCTGGATTGGACCACAATAAAAATCAATCAATCAAGAAAGAGACTCCTACAAGTCACCAGGCAGAATTACTTACATACAGCTTTTTCACTTCATTTTTATTTGCAGGCATGATGAGAAGGGAACTGGATTGTAAAGTGATACTGTCAAATGTTTATGGTTTTACCCCTCCTTGACAAGAATCTAGTTGCAGTTTATCGCTGCAAAGAGCCCAAAGTTCTGGAATTTAATTCTTTGTAATAGTTCAAATAGAACATTTGCAAATGTTCTATGTTAGACGTTCCAAGTGCCATGTCAGAGGGGTGCTATATAAAAATAAAAATTATTATAGTTTAAAGAACGATACTACCAATTCAAATGTCTGCATGCAAGCAACTGGGAGCACAGCGGGACTGAAACCACAACGGTGCACGTGTAAATAAGAAATTCAACATGAGAGTGTCCTACCTATTTTTGTCTGCTTCTCACAGTTTCCAAATTTCATCAAGCAATACAGAGGCATACCTAGAAAGAACCCAGTTTCCCTCCCAATATTTAGGACTTGATTGGATTAAAACCGTAATCATTTTGGTTCTATGCTTTTCCAGACTTTTGTTTCTGACTTCAGACTTTGTTTTGCTTTTCTTTTTTTTTTCCCAACCAGTTTCAACTTCGGACTTTTGTTCCAAACCTTTTGTTTCTGTCCTTTTCCAGACTCCTGGCTGTTTCACAGGTAGCTGCTGCCCTTTCAACATAGCGCTAAAATGCAATGGACATATCAAAGAACCCTTTAGAATGTGGGGAAAACCTACTTTATCCCTCCCTTAATGTTTCCTAGCTCTTTCATGTTGGGAAAGATGAAGAGATTATAGCACTGTCTCATGGACTGTTTCAGATGGGAAAAGTTGGGAAAGAAAGAAATAGGGAAAAACAATTTTCTCCATTTCTGGGACTTTTTCCAAGCTTACTTGTTGGGTTCTGAACTGCCATCACTCAGGAAATGATCTTGGGAGACCGTCTGGTTGGCTTACAGGATGGAACACTTACTCTGTAGTAATATCCCTTAATTTGCTAACTCTGCTTTTGTTCACACAAACACAGCATTTAAAGTAAAGTAGAGGGTGGTTCCTTACTGGGGTTAAAGACAATTACAGAGTGCAGAGTAGCTAACCCTCAGATGTAACTGATCCGTGAACAAGGAGAGGGTGTTACTGTTAATGTGTTACAGCACATAACACCGAGCTAGTGCACACCGAGCCAGTTCCCTCAACAGACTCCCCTTGGGTAATTACTCTGCAAAGTGATAGCTCTAACAAGGTGGATCACCATCACTGAAATAATCACCAAAGGGGGCAATTCACCTGTTCCTGTGGAGGCAGTCTAAAAATATCAGCTCAATGTGCAGCAAAGGTTAGAAAGGGAACAATGTTAGGTTTTAGAAAAGGGGTAGGAAAAATGGAAAACCTAAATCCATGATGTGCTCTCATCTTGAATACTATGTACTGTTCTGGTCACTCCTTCAAAAGAAGGGGGTAGGATAAATGGAAAGATACAGACAGGCAAAGATAATTGACTGCATGGAACAATTTCCATTCAAAGAAATAGTAATCTTTTCGAAGATGAAGAGCACTAATGTTTTTGAATGACAGGGAAGAGGGTATAATAGAGGTTTGTAAAATCATGGTGTGGAGGAGGTACCTTTCCTTTTAACTACATGACACTTAAGCTAAAAAGGTGGCAGACTGTGGAACTCCTTGCCATGGGATGTTGTGAAAACTGATGGTAAAACTAGGTTCAAGCAACTAGGTAAAGTTGACCATGAAGAGCTGCAGTGGTCCACCAACAGTGGTATTTTGACTCCATCAGCGGGCTGCACTAGATGCTTCAAAGGAAGCATACAGAAACAGGGTATCAGGGAGATACCCAGTCCCTGTTGTGCACTTCCAGCAGAGATTTCACCGCCTGACCAGACCAGACCAGATAATTTCCATAGAAGACCTTCTCTCTCTGAACTTATCTAACCCTTCTTGAACCCACATTCACCATTAGGCTTCATAGTGGTGCTCAATCTTCAGTCTGTTTTTTATTCCACAGCAGCAAAACAGAGCCATAGATGCCTGTGCAGAGATGTCGGATAGTACAATTTAAAAAATATTTTATTTTATTAAGAATTCTGTTTATTAAGACTTTCACAGTTTAACTGATTCAACAGAATAAAAGTTTGTCGTACTATTAAGTTTTTAAAATTTGTGCTTACTGGTACCTTGAGTACCTGTATAATTACAAAGAATCAAAAATAATCAAGGTACATAATGGCCATTTTCACACGACACTTTCCACCCACTACCCACCCACCCACTATAGATGTTGCAGGGCTACTGTGTTGCCCTATAGGTGTCCTGTAACATGTATAGTGGGTGGGAGGTGGGTGGAGTGTCTTGTGTGAAAACACCCAATGATAAGCAATGTATCAGAAGAGGATTGTAGGAACACTCAGTTACACAACAAGAAGACAGACTGAGGTAGAAAAAGCAGGTGAAGAAAAAAATAATTGAAAAAAGGGATGGGGAAGGAAATGCATTTGGAAATCACAGCAGCAGGTTTATACAGTAGCTACTACTATGCTCCAATATTGGGGGTGTTTTCAGACGTTACAAGATCACGCTCAATCCCGCGGCGGGGCCAAAGGGCCCTCTGTTAGGCGGCCACCAGATGTTCACCACTCTCAATACCCACATGGGGTCAATTTCAACCACGCTTCCCGGGCTCCCCGGCACAAAATTTCAGGAAGCGTGGTCAAAGAGATTCCCACCGGGAACCAACAAAAAGTAACGTCTGGACGCCAATCCCCAGGCGGAACCAAAGAAAATGATCCCCAGCCATGGACAATGCACACAGCGTCGCTGCCAGGCAACCAGCAACAACACAACCACCGGAGGGAGATTTAAAGGGCACACAGCAGCAGGGAAGCGTGGCGGGATGGAGCGAGGAGGGAGGCAGAAGAGAGCGGTAGGCGAGAGAGCGAGGGTTGAGGCGGAGGAGGCAGGGGTAGCGGTGGAGGAAGCGCAGGCAGAGGAGGAGGAACCGGGGGTCGTGCTGACAATGGAGGAGGTGCAGGGACAACACCCGCAGCAGCTGGGACACGATGCCCCGGGGACAGCAGCTGGAACAGGGGCGGAGAAGGCACCCAGGAAACGGGTAAGGGGAAACAAGGGCAGGGGAGCAGGGGCAACAAGGAGGGGGCACGGGGTAAGACCGGGCTCCCGCCAGGGAGGAGGGGAAAGGGGGCGCCCAGCGAGGGGCCAGGACACGCACCCAACCCTAAACCCCCCACCCCCTGCTTCCTGCAAACACGGAAGAGCGCCCGGGTGGACGAGCCCCCGGAGGACACCGGCCCAGCCCGGGTGGAGGCAGCGGAGGATGACAAACCACAGTGGAGAAGAGGGAGGAAGGCGTACCACAGAG